>JAIUND010000744.1:0-54306 GCA_034699125.1 Gisinianus flammeolus
CCTATAGGTCAAGTACCCTTAGGGGTTGACCCTTGACCTCGAGGTTGCGTCCCTTAAATATAATGTGCCCACTGTGGCCATAACGCACCCATTAGTTTTGACCTGCCCTCAAAAGCGTAGCCTAAAAGGTCGACTTTTAGTTTTCGCCCCATTTGATTACATGCGTACATACGGCGGACTGACACAAACAGACAACTTTACTGCTTTATATATAAGTAAGTAATGATATTTAAATACTATATTTGTGTGGTGTGTATTTCGTTTTCATTCCATATTGTCTAAGCCTCTCAAGTATCTGTATGTATCTGTTTAGGTATGTAGTGTGTGTTTGGTTTTGGATGGCTGTGTCGTTGTGTAGTGTAGCATATGAATTGTTGTATTATAAATATAATAATGAGAAGTTGTGTTGTTGTGTCCACAAAGGGGTATCCAAATAAAATGATGTGTTGTGGATAGTGACATGACACGAGCATGAGCGTCATTGAGAACAACTTACACGTAGGTCCACATACTGTCTGTCATCATCATTGTATGCAAAAAGGCAGGAAATGTCCTCTTTTTCTTTTCTCTTTCTTCTCTTTCTTCTTCTTCTACTATATTTCGTCTTCTCCGCTTTGACTATACAGATATATGAACTCTAATACTTGTTGTAACTATTATTCCCTCATTCTCGATTTTATACTCATTTTTTTCTCCTTTCGTTAGTTGAACTAAATGAGAGTCAAATGAATAGCTTCAACTTTTACACCTTTCAGTCACACAGCAAGACGTCTCCACCAAACTGACCACTATCATCTTGACCACACACGAAGACTTTTAGTCTTTTTTTTTCTTCGTCTTTCTCTCTTCACTCACTCACTCACTCCCACTCGTACTTCTACTATATACTATTATATACTAACCAAACCAACCAACCATCCTTCCCGTCTTCAATTCCATGTTCACAATTCACAACCATCACTTTCCTCTCTTCACTTTCTGCTTCCATCAATTAAAATAAGTCAGTACAATCCATTCTCTGTTATACTCATTTGATTTGCCACCTTCTTTTTTTTGCGCACTCCATTTTATTCAGTATATACATTTTTTGCAACTTGTTCCCAGCTCTTTTAGTCGCCATATATTGAAATGGAATATACTGGGCTTCTATACATTATTAGGCTTTTTCTTATGTATAAAACATTCAATTGTAATAGCCAATAGCCGATAGGTAAAACGAAATTTGTGCCATCATCTTTGACACAAATACAAAATATCTGTACATATTATGAAACTTTCCTGATCTGGTATACATGTTTGCTCGATCGAGTTACGACATGAGCGAGATGGAAGACGGAAGTGTGTGTGTTCGAGTTTTGTACACAGACAGGCAAATAGACACAGGCGTCACCATTACATACGAAATGACAAAGTGACAAATGTTAATTTGGTGAAGCACGTGTGTATTTGTATACATATTACATATCGTATGCGTAGGTACGTGTGCAGTTATAGAAGCATGAACTATGAAGCTCAAGGTGTCATTTGCTAGTTGGTCTCTCTGCATGTGTGCACATTGCAATGGTGCGAAACGGAACTTTTAACGGACACGTCCAAAGACTATGTAGATTGTAGATAGTCTATATACAGCAGAGCACTTGCTTGTGTGTGTATTGACAGTGACACATATTGATACGATAATATCCAATTTTACATCTCCCATACTTTCAATATCGCATGGCATTGCTTTCAAACAATACAATACATTTCATTCATTTCCACACATAAATCCCAACAACTTTAAAATTACCAGTATACATTGATTCTGGTTTTTGTTTTTCAATTCTGATTGATTTTGATCTGTAACGTGGTGTTTGAATGTATTCATGAAAACCGTACAGACAATTAATATTCTGTGTATGTAAATTCCGTGTAGATTATATAGTGAACACAAATATGTATTTTTTTGGAGAGATGTGAAAAATGAATGTAGAGAAAGTTTTAGACTGGCTTGAAAATATGTAGGTACATATATGTAGACAATGGAGAATAACTGTATTAGGAAATCAAATATTAAATATACTGTAGCAATGGTCAAGTCTCAAATGTGAATTGAGTGTAGTGAGTAGTGTAAGTATATACGTGGAGCTTATTGTTAGACAAAGGAAAGTGACTGTTTTGTAACGAGGAAAGTACAGATACAAATGAGTGTTTTCACAGGAGATTTAAAAGGATTTCAAAAGTCTAAAGGTTTACAGGCTTTACTGGAATGAAGATGCCGACGGACCGGGTCGGTATATAACAAATAGGAAAAGGAGCAGCATGAAAATAAATGAGATTTCAGATTTCCTGAACGTGGCGTGCGAGATCTAAAGTGGACTTGAGTCAGTTTGTGATGTTGAAACAGTAGTGTATTGATGATACATATCATATACGTAGAATACCATACATGTTTGAGCACATAGCTGAGGAAATGTTCATTTAGGTTTGAAGGAAAAACAAAGTCGGATGAAGATATGCATTGAGTGTTCAGCGTGTGTATCTCTGGTTTCATATGTTTCTGCTACATACTTCTGCTTGTGACATTAGGAATCATGTTGCAGCAAGATCCAGAGAGTCAGAGTCAAAGCAAATAATAATAATATTTGAGTATTTTCCAGCGGTATGAGTTAACAATCCAATCCTATCGAGAGTACGGTACGATAGAGAGAATAAGAGAGAGAGAGAGAGAGACATAAGAGAACTCGTGGTCAAAGGACCATAGTCAACGAGTCATGTTTGTCCGTGTCATGAACCTTCCTTTTCCTTGTAGATTGAATTACCAGCACAAGTCGACTACTCATATAAGATACAGACTGCCACTGACACAATCAACAAACTCTCTATTCTCTCTATTCTCTCTTCACTGCATATTCATTGCGGAGAGTTGGTTCCGAGTTTGGTTGGTTGGTTTTTTGTTCCAGGAATAGTCTAATAGCTGAACATGCCGCTCTGTCTACTCATTTCGGTCTCATTTAAATGACGTTGACAAACTGTCTTCTCTCGTACTAAACTGACTATACACTTTCCGTCCGTCGACGTCTACACACTCTTCAATCTCAATCTACAATCTACATTTTCAACCAACATGGACGCAACCACATTCTCTTTCTATATAGGAGAATTCTCAGAATTACTAAATCCTGTTCAACTCTTACCAAAAAATTAATAAAAGTATCTTGTACAAGTATCTTACAATCTCCAAGGTATCCTTCATGTTTGAGGTATTTTGTCTACTGGGATGGAAAATAGCAGTCAAACTCTGCATCTGTCTGTCCAGTGAAAATTGAAAATATGCGCACTTCAACAAATAGAATAGTTTAAATCCACAAAAGCATTCACATGATTCAATTTTGATGGTCATCAATGAGGATGACTTGTTGAAATGAAGGACTAACGATACGAATACAAATGTATTCAACTGTGAGCAGCAGCTATAAGTACTGGAATATCCCGAGTTCTTTTTTTCGTGTAAGGGAAAGTAAGGCAGTAGTGTTAGTGTTAAATATCTGTCGTATGTAAGTCTGTATAATATGTCTATGCCCAGAGTAAAAAGTGCACAAAGAGACAAATAAGGAGAGGAGATGGACGATGTGAGGAAAAATACAATGAGGCGGTTTTTACAATATTTATATGTTATATACAAAATACAAGAGAAGAGACTTTTGATTCTTTCTTATTGTCTTTCCTCAGTTTCCAGTTGTTCCTGTTCCTATATCTGTTTCTGTATGTATCTGTACATACAAATAGTTTCTCTTCTCTTTTGGTCTATCTTTTTCTTCCTTTTTTTTGGTGTGGACTTTTACAAAGTACAAAGTTTTGGTTCTCACGGTACATGGCTCATTTGGTGGACTGGTGGATTGTCGGCATAAAATACGACATGCCAATCATCGCTTGGCAAAAGGGCAAACAAGTCAATAATTACGATCGTTATTTCTTTTGGTTTTCAAGTGTATCCTCTCTTGAAAATCTTCTTTCCATTCATTTTATTGCCCCCACCATTACCTTTTATGCCCTTCACATTTTTACAACTCCAAAAACTCCCTTCCACACACAAATCCAAATCCTCGTTGACCAAATACTTGGATTTATCATCATATCCGTGCATTTGTACATTGTACAGCGTACTATTTACCAGTGATTTACCATTTACATATGTAAAAACAGCTTACAATTAGTACATGCATAGCAAATTAACCTTATTTCAACAAGCTTCCATGTTCATAGTCAATACCCATTGTTGTTGCAAACTGCAAATTTCCTCACTGTATACGTACGATGTGTACGATACTAGTAGTTATTCATGCATACTTTCTCACTCTCACCATAAATATCATAAATCCCTATCATAAATCCTCATTGTCTACTCCTGCCTTCGATCCCTGTCCTCTTGTGTCAACATATTACTCGTGTGTAAATCAAATAACTCGACTCTTTTTCCCCATTCCTATTCACATTCACACTCACACCTCTCCTCACTCATTCCATGTGAAATTAAATGTCATAAATTATCAAGTCCGATGGTGACAGACTACAAACTACAATCTTAAATCCATCCATCTGTCTACTGTATTACGCTTCAATCTTCATCTTCAACACCAACACCAAACTATGCAGAAATTAAGATACAAACTTGTAAATTGTACACACACACACACACAAACACACTCTACTTATATGGAATATGGAGAAACTCAAGTTAGTCTGGTCTATTAGTTAATGAGTATAAACTTGTGAGTGAGTGAGTAGTGAATGAGTCTATGAGTAAAGGAGTGAGCGAGGGGGTGTTGGAATTTTTTCAAGTGTTTCTGCACGCAGTTTGGGTTGTTTCCGTAATTTGAAAGAGTTTGGACGGGTTCTTCCTGCTCTCGTCAGTTAATTTGCCACTTTATAATATGCACACTCCACCAACATGCACATGTACGGATAACAGAGTTAAGTGACTGACTGCTCCTGTTTTTTTTTTTTTCCTTTTTTTTTCTTTTCCTTTCTCCCTCATTCACCTTGTCAAATTAACTCGTTTTTTTTAGTGAGTTCCAGCTCTTGAATTAAGAAATTCCCCACGGAGAGATTAGAAATATGATAGGGATAATGATGATCAAAATGAGAATCCCTATTAAGCATGTAGGATTTTAGACTTTGGGAAATGTGAAATGTTAATCAAAGTGACGTGAAGACTTTCTCATTTGTCCTTATATGAGGCAATGCAAACAATACAGCGTGCCTTCTTGTACACGTGTAAAGACTCAAAAGGGTCTCAAAATCTTATGATTGGACGGGAAAAGTTCACATGTGGATAATGAAGAAAGAATCTATTTATTGGATTTGAAAATATGTTTAAATTTTCCATGTGTGTTGTTCTCCCTCTCTCTCTCTCTCTCTAATGAAGACGGTGGTTCAACAAGAAGTTTGAAAGATTCACTAGAAGGACAGATTCAACTTGTAGATAACAAGAGAGAATTCTCCAGAAATTTTGCGTGAGACACAAGATACCATTTTTTTCCAATTGTTCAACATTTTTTTTTACGTGGGCTCAAGATTCACACTTTTTTTCAGTCTTTTATGATTTGACGTTACAGTTTATTTTAGAGAGTTTGAAGAAATGGGGAAAAGGAAATATACAGAGAGAGAGAGAGAGAGAGAGTAGTATTATCCTTAATAATTTGAGCTAAAAAGATGAACTAAGGAGGGATGGGGATAGTGTTGATACATTTGAGGAAAAGAAAAGATAAGGTAAAGAAGGAGAGAGATGATGAATAAAGGAATAGTAAGAGAAGTGCCGCGGTAGAAATAGTTCACCCTCACAACGGGGAATCCAGGAGCCGAATCCTCCACTCGTATGTATGTACATATATTCATAATATATTTTACAAATCATACTTACACTTGCACATACATACATACATACATACATACATACACTCCATTACATTTATTGAGAAGAGACCAAGAGGACATTTACCTTGTTTGCCCTTTCGCGACTCTCTCTCTCTCTCTCTCAGTGTGTACCAGCTCAACTACTCATCCAGTCAATATAACAATATATCTTGTTTTCCATATGTATATGCTCATGTTTGTATTCCAGTATTGAAGAATTGAAGAAAGAGAAAGAGAAAAAAATAACCCATGTTGTACATTTGGAAATTTCCCAAGTTTTCACTCGATATGTCGTCTTCAAATAAAAATCAAGGGTGCCAAAGCCAAAAAGGAACGAAAAACGAGACCCCCCGCTTGGTCCACAACTTGACTTCAGTCCTCCGTTTTGACAAGCAAAACTTAACCGTATATTTCGTACTTTGTAAAATCATTTGCCTTCTTCTTCTTCTTGTTCTTGCCCATTTTCAAAAGATAAACTACAACGACACTCTCGCATCCAATGTGTATTCGTCTAATTTCAAATGTTTTCTTCTATTCTGTGAGATTATTACGCCGACTGAACATCACACCACCACCTACAATAAATCTATAGTCAAGTAAAGTCCATAGTCAACGTGGTATGTATCGTACAAATGTACCTACAATTCTCGTATTCGTATTCGTTCACTATGGTAAAGTCCCCATTTCCTCTTTCAATTTTTCCTCCAAAAAAATTTACAATTTACACATTGGAAACAGGATCGGAGTCCTCGTAGTATTTATATAGCGCCATTGTATTTTATAAGTATTCATCATTACCTCTCTCCCACAAGTCAATAATGGGAACACATAATACCGTGTACATGATCCTATAAAATATATACACAACAGCTCCACTCACAATGACCAGCACCTTTTCGTCCGTCACTTGTCAACCTTTAACTCCACTTTTACATAACACTCTTCTTATACAATCTCTCTCTCTCTCTCCCAATTCAAGTCAAATTCACACACAACTTTTACAAAAAGTCTCTCTCTCTCTCTCGCCCGCTCTCACTCTCGACTCCTTCAACTTTCTTACATTTCCAAACTTGTACGTATATTTTCTCACATTCCCATCATTTCATTTGTTTACATTTTATTTTATTATTCTTACGCGGATGTGGAGACTTTACACTTAACCATTCTTTGGTTGTTTGACCTAAAGATTTTTTTTTTTCTATATTCTGCAGTTTTTCTCATCGTCATTAGATGTAGAAAATTTTCCCTCGGTGACATCCATACTTTGTTAATTTGTTTTGGTAAAGGCACAAGAGACGACGAAAAGATATGTTTGCCACACACACACGCACACACACACAGCTTGTGTATAGATAGTCTTTTAACCTTTGAATTAGCACTGTCAATGAGTCAATGAGAGTGAGTATACAACAAGTGGAAGCGCGTGTGTCGGTGTCTATACATATGATGATGCGTTCATTTATGTACAATTTAGTAAATTGAAAGACTGTGGAGAGAGAGTGGATTTGTATTTGTATTCGTCTTTATTTTAAACAGAGTTCGAGTATACGATACGTCTGAGAGCTCAAAAGTAATTAATTGCAGCTGTCTCGGGTTTCAACAGACACAGAAAAAAAAATCATCAAGCAACCAATTCGGATGTCAGGGTAAAACAAACCTCCGTCAATTTTTGGGTCATCAGGTTATGCTAACCTCACTTTCCTCTCTCTCTCTCTCTCTCTCTCTCTCTCTCTCATTTATCATTAATTTTCTTTTCCTTCTCCCACCTGGAGAACACAAAAAGAATACCTCCGACAAATCGTTTCTTTTTCCTCTCTCATTTCTCCTTGTCTTTTTATTCAATAACATTTCTATTAAAATTTTCACATTGTTGTTCCACTGCATCCCATTCTCATTATCCTAACTAAATTAACTAATCCGAAAAAAACAGTCGACGTAATGAAGACAAGGAATAGCCCTTAATCATACATGAATAACACCCCTCTCAAATTCGTATGTACACGTGAAGGATTTTTATGCACAATGCAAGTGAAATATCTTACGATTAACTAATTCTGTATGTACATGAATATATGGATGGTTGTTCATTGAAAATTTTGGGTTGTTTTCTCCAGCAGACGGCTTGGATTTGAGTTCATTAAATAGCTACATTGAGGCATTTAGATAACATTTGGATTTGGGATTATGGATTTCCCGAAAAGATTACGAGGGTTTTTGAATGAATGAGAGAGAGAATGAGAGCGCGACTGTGAAATACAGATATTATTATTACGAGGATACACATCGTTTTTCCAATGGGATCAAGATAAATCCAGTGAGCTAATCTAATAATAATAAGGGAAGCTTTGAGAAGCAGTACTGCTACTGCTACTGCTTATCATATATACAGATACTTTCTTTATAATAAACTGCTCAAGTATTCAGAGAACAAATAAGCTGAAAATGGGAAATGTCTTTACGGATTTACTCGTATTTACTTATCTAAAGAAACAGAAATATACCAATGTAAAAAAAAGAGTCCGATGGTTTTTCATGTAGAATCGAGAATCGAGAGTTTAAAGGAAAGAATTTGAGTGTAGAGTACTGTAGAAGAGTCTACACTAGTCTACACTGTGTAGAGGGCTCGAGTACATACTTGAAGGTATCTGTTTGAACATCTGTATATAGATACATGGAGATAATAAAGTACAGTGAGGAAGTACATGATGGAATTAAAGATGCATAATATATATGTGTGTGTGTGTGCTTTGGTGAAAGGGCTCATGGTTGTTGCTGTTAGAATTGTCACTACTTTGGCATAGAAAAGGGCACTTATCCTTGTAATCCGAACAGGCTTAAGTTCCTGATACCTTGTGTGATGGTAAGATAAGCTTTTTGTGTGCTGTCTATATCTGTATATATGATGGGGAGAAAAGAAGACCGAAATATCTACGTACACCTCCCCGACACACCTCCATCGGCCCTAATGTCACAAAGGGTGTTCCAGTAAACAAACCCCCTTGGTCAAGTTCATGAATTTTTGTCACTTGAGCTAAAAGCTCAACCAATAACTAAACATTTTTTGGGTCATTTTCACACAACTACCCAAAAATCATTGGAGACTCCTCGTCCGTCCGTCCGTCACACACACAGAGTCGGTCAGTTCCTTCTCCATACACAAGCTCACAATCTAAATCAGTCCACAAGTCTACACTCTGTCGTCATTTACAGGGCTCTCTCAAATACAAATACAAATATACACCAATCGTTATACAAGTCAAACCACGTATTCCTCTCACATCAAAAACTCAATAAAAATAAACCAACATTCATATACATTTACGTTTTCCATCTTAGCGATTCTTGTGGAATCCTACAGAACCTTGTGTATTGTTATTGTTATTGTTATTACATTCATTAATAAATTCATCCAGTCTTCATATACCTGTACATACATAAGATATACGATATATTGAACGCTGTGAACGTATACTTTCAATTTCAATTTCTACATTGAACTGTTCATGTTTATAGTTAATTTATCTGTACATAAATTTAGTGGTGGTTTGTGAGTGTGCTCAATCATTTACTTGTGACAATGATGGAAGGACTTTTTATGAATGGATTTCATCCTCATCAGTATGGATCCATGCAAAGCCAGGTATGTAAAATATACAAAATTCAATTGTATTTGAATTGTTTTCTACTCATCTGTGTTCAACTGGTAATTGGACATTGCTCTTGCTCCTGACTAAGCTGACTATTGATGTTATGTTATGATGTTACATATGTCAATGGCCAATGGTGGCATCATAATTAAAGTGTTGGGGACGGAGAGGAGCAGATGAATTACCCCAAAATTTCCAAATCCATATACATTTATACATACTAGTAGATTGTGTGAATAATTGTATTCTTTTCTTGGTTGTGGTGTGTGGGGGAATTGAAAATGTTCTAGTTTTCTCAGCTGCCGTCATATCATCATCATGTTCATCATCAAGCTGCAGCCGCTGCCGCCGCTTATCATACTTCATTTGTTAATGCAAATATGACCAGTCTTCCGCATCATCATCATCATCATCATCATCGCGTTGGTCCAACTGGGAATTCTTCTCTCCCAATGAACTCGACCAAAGAACATTTCCAATGGTGGCATCAATTGTCCACACCATCGGCATCATCAACACCATCATCATCCGCCGATCCATCTTTCCCTCCTAAAAACTCGAATGGAAATGTGAACATTTCTTCCTATTTTCCACCACCATCAAATAATCCTCATAATTCTGTCATTTCCTCGACCACTGTTCAAAGGAAATCCCGACGTTGCAGGTGTCCCAATTGTCTTGCTGGGGTTCAACCAACAACAGGTAAAAACCAAAACCAAAACCAAGCATTTTGTCAGCACTCTCCAATTTGGGAGTCCCAAAAGTCCAAAAACTAAATCTAAACATGACCAAATCATTTCTCTCTCTCTCTCTCTTTTCTCATTGTGACATTCTCAAGATTCACATATGCAGTACTATCTGTACTTGCATTTGCGCTAATGGAAATGAGTAATTATAGTAATTGATATTCCGGAATCTACTATAAGTTCATACGTTCATCATACTAATAATATTATTAATTATTTAATAGCTCGAATTTTCATTTTACACAACTAAAGGTTTGGAAATTCAATCATTGTATTATGTTTTCAAAGGGATTCACTTGAAAATTGTGAATGAAATGAAATCTCGAAACATTTTTGTTTCTACAGATGAGATGAGTTTTTATTATTTTTTGAGATAGTAATTTAGTTGGTTGTATATACCTTCGAATTCGAATGCAATATAGGATAAAGCAATGATAAACTTGGAAGGCGTACGTTGGATACACATTTTTGTAGCCTTTCAGAATAATTAGCCAATTTTCTTTGGTCGATTTACAGAGTTGATTGTGAAGCGCGTGAAAAGTAATCAAGTAAATGATGATATTTATGTGAAGTGAGGATTTTTAAATCAAGAATTTTTTTCTCATTGTCAGAGGAAAAAATGATGAGAGAGATGAAGGAAAAAAGGAAAATGAGAATGAAAATGATATTGTTCATTCGTATTCGTATAACTCTATACTCTAATGTTTTTAATACTTTGGTTATGCAATTAGTTTCCGGAGAAAAAAAGAAGAAGCGCCAACACGTGTGTCATTTTCCTGGCTGTCTAAAGGTTAGTAAAAAAAAAAGAAAAAAGCCTCGAGATTATTTTACAAAATGTTTTTTTTTTGTCTCTGCATGATTTCTTTTTGTATACTTTTCGGAATTCCTTTCGTGTGAACAGAATTTCTCTGTCTGCTATCCGAGGGATTCATTTTTTTGTACGCATAATTATGATGCTGAGAAAGCAGCCAAAACTGAAACTGGGAAAGTCACTACAATCAGTTAAAGAAGTGAAAAGTAATGTCAAATGTAAACAGACGATGAGGACTTGAGATTTTGTCTTATGTATACAAGTCTATTGGATTGTTTTTAGTTGCATATGTAAAACTACAGATATGTACAAGTGTGTACAAGAAATACTTACACACCTTGACATTTGGGCATACAGAGAGCATACGATAATAATTATGGGCAGAAGCATCACGTCATTATTTGCTAAAATAAAGCAGAGAGTGTAATAACATTATGAACATTTGTGAGCTCGAGAACCACACACAGAAAGATTTACGAGAAAGTTTTTAGTTTTTTAGTATTATTATTCAGTAACATTTGCTCATCACGAATCAACAAGTTAAAGTGTAAGAGGTGAGCAGTTTTTCGTTTGTTGCAGTTTGTTGTTGGATTCTTTAATTCGTTTTTTTTTCTCTTTTCTTTTTGAGTAAAGAGAGAGAGAGTGAGAGAGAGAGAGAGAGAGAGAGAGAGAGAGAGAGAGAGAGAGAACGAACCAACCAACGAGTATATAAGATAGATAAAGATAAATAAAGGTGGAACTCTGTTGAATTTGGAAAGGCAGGGATTTGGGGAAATTCATTTTGACTTAATGTTACCATTTCTCTTTGCTCTTTTGCATAAATGACACATTTCCGTCTTTTACTCAGCTCACAAGTCAAATTTATAGTGTCCATGACACATGAAATTTTATATTCTCATTCCTTAATGCTGAAGCATACGATGTACCTACATGAAGGTAGGTAGATGAAGAACATGAGACAGACTACGTGTATAACTTTACACGTAGATACATATTACACTGGGCCTTTGTAATAATAATAATAATAATATCTGTAATGTCATGTGGATGATCTCTGTAGTCTCTTTCTCTACTCTCTACACACAGAACAAAATGTTATACTTTTAAATAATCTACTTACTAAGTATGAAGTAGTTTTTTTTCTTCTTGTTTTCATTTGGGTTTTGTCTTTTGTCTGTTTAAGGTATTTTTCCACATCCCTCTCTCTCTCTCTCTCTCTCTTTCTGCCTACTCTCAAATGAATTGTAGGAGTGTCGTAAAAACCTCTGACAACTCCCCCCATTTCCCCAATTCTGGTGTTTGTCTCCTAATTTTCATGTAAAATATCCTCCGAGAGCACTTACTTTTATCCATATAATTTTATCATAATATTTTTTCTATATACCATTTTTTGTGATCCTCAATTAACTGGGTCCATCATGTAATTTCCATAATTGCTTTCCAAATATATTTTTTGTCTCCAAAATTCTCAATTCTGAATCCTGAATTTTCTCTCTCTCTCTCTCTCTCTCAATAGTATACAATTAATTTACCAAGTAAATGAATATGATTAGCTGAATTTCTTCCATTTTTATATACAATGTCAGATTCAAGCTAATCGATATTTATTGCATTAATGCCATAATCACTAGTTTAGATGCATGAAAGTCAAGTTTTCAAGTAGGCACTGAATAACAAAATGTGTACACCTATGTACTTATGCATATGTGTATGTTTGTCTTTTTCATCTTTCTGCATTTGTGCGTGTAGGCCTTAATTTATTCTTCTTGGGGTGATTCAAATGAATGTAAAATGATTTGATTGACTTCATTCATGTATTATATATTTATTTGACAATGAAGGTGTATGGGAAGACATCCCATTTGAAGGCTCATTTGAGATGGCATACGGGTGAGCGACCGTTTGCTTGCAATTGGTTATTCTGTGGGAAGAGATTCACCAGGAGCGATGAATTACAACGCCATTTACGAACTCATACAGGTAAAACAATATCCGGAAATATCATGTCATTTGAACATTTGTATCTGTATACATATTTGGCAGTTTTAGTGAGGGTTTCTCCTTTAATTCTCCAATAATTAATGTGTATACATATGTACTTTTTTGTTTTGTATAGGAGAGAAAAGATTCGCTTGCCCAGTATGCAATAAAAGATTCACAAGGTGAGATATTAGATTATATTCGTAATACTTATTTACCGATAATAAGAATAATATTGCCATGTTATGTATGATATATTATTATACTAGTACTAGTATTTGTATCGATGACGAACTCATTGTCAGTGATGATTGTATTATATTTCGGATGTATATATAGATCGGATCATCTATCGAAACATGTGAAAACACACAAAAACAATGCGAGTAGTAGTGATAAAGGGAAAATAATGGACATGGAAATGGGGAAGAATTCAAAGAAATCTGTCGGTGGTGACACAGGGACAGGGGATTCCTTATTATTCTCTCGCCTTCCTCAAGAAGTGACTTCGACGACAAGCGAAGCTGAAACTGAAGCAGAGGCAGAGCCAGAGCCAGATATGGAGGAGAGTGGTGGACTGAACAATGGACGACATGGAATGAAGAGAGTCCATCATAGTGAGTACCATCACCGTCAGACCACCACATCAACGTCAAGTTCCTTGTCACCGTCGTCAATATCCCCGTCAAGTACGCCAGTCAGTTCTCCATCCTCAACTCCTGTCAAAAATCAAAATCCAAATCCAAATCAACCTGGACTCGATGATTCTGAAGAACCTCAACAATTACTACTACATCAAGAACTTTTCAGTCCTCATCCCAACAACCATGAGCATCCTCATCCTCATCAAAACAACCATAACCAGAGCAACACTAGCCCTAGTTCCAATAATTCCAATACCATAACAAATAATAATAATAATAATAATTTCAATATGCACCTTCCATTTCCCATCAACAGTCATCCTCATCCTCATCCTCATCCACATGCACATGTTATGCAGCAGGAAGATTCCTCTCCTCCCAGTTACTTTCCTCATAGTCACACGACTACAAGCGGCGGCAGTAGTTACACACCCTACTCCTCTCTCAACAATAGCCCGTCCAACTATATTAATCTCAACTTTTCTCTTCAACAACATCAACAGCATCAACAATCAACCCACGGACAACAGGGAAATCTAAGAAATCTAAACAATTACTTTTTCTAAAATGCCACAAGAGTTCGTTTGAGAGACTCTCAAAAGGGCAGTGGATTTGATGTTCTTGTTTTTGGTGCAAACTACAAACGTGGAAATCCATGTAGAATTTGTCAAGTGTTTGCCTAATTATGATGATAATTCCTCATTAATCATGTACAAATGTGCCAAATCCACTAGACTAAATGGCATGAATTACGCAGATAAAAAGTCATATCAAGTATTCATCATGTAAAATAAATGATGGATTTGTTTTTTTTTTGTATCTGTATATTTAAATACTAGTTAATGGTCGTCTGTGTGAGAGATTGCAATCAATCAGAGAGTTCTAATCCTTATTGATTGAGAGTAATTAAAAATTATCTGTTGGATAATCGTTTTGTCGTTAGTGCTGTGTAGTGTGTATATGTACGATATAGTTTTTCGCAAATAAAAATATGGATCAATCACATGACACAATTAATTTATATGAGGGAAATATATATCTGCAGACGCGAATGATGATGATTGGCAAACAGATTACAATTACCAATTACCAATTACGAGTATGATTATGGAAAGTGTGTATATTATGTGTAATATTGATATTAATGATTATAATTAAGGTCGTCGTTAAAATGCAAATACTGTAGCTAATTATAAGTTTTGTCTACATACTGTGGATTTCCCTGTCCTTTGGTAATCCAAAATCTATTGAAACTTCATAACTCTTTGATAGCTCTCAAAAAATCTCAAAACAACAACCAGCCGACCAACCAACCAACCAACCAACATGCCCGATGGACAGTCAAGAGTCAAGACAATCTCAGAGTCATAAATAATGAAATAAAGATAGCAATCCATCTTTTGAAAGAGCTCACAATAAATTTCAATCTCTCTCTCTCTCTCTCTCTTATATAGTTTTCACTATAATTAAATGTACTATGAGATCAACTTTTTTAATTTTCTTCCTTTAGCTATAATACTTGAAAATTTCCTTACATATAAATCTTTCATGCATGCATGTATGTATTTTGAATGCATTCAATTCACTCATGTTTTCACTCTCCTCGCATAAAACTAATACTGACCTGGATCCATAGCTGGAAACAGCTGACAGAACGACAACCAAACTGAGAACCTTTTCTTACACCCATATTTACTCTGTCTACACGCAAATAATGTCTTGGAGGAATGAAAAATGTTCAATTTATATAGTAAAAAGGAAAAAAGTAAAAAATTAAAAAAAAAAACAAAACAATAACGTAACGTAACGACCTACACATATTCAGTAAGTGCGTGCGTATTGAGTGCCCGTCGGCGGAAAACATTTATTGTCTATGTAATTTTTATGTTTTTATTTGCATTTTTACTCACATTATATGAGATTAAGTGCAAAATCAAAATTATATTGCAAAATCACATAAAGACCTTCTCTGGTCCGTTTACGATAGACGAAAACCAACTTTATCCCTGTACACAAATGCTTCATTTGATTGACGAATTTCAATTTTGGGGTGAAGAGAAACGAATCCCCATTTTCATGTCCCGAAATTAGGGCTGCTTATCTGTATATATTTACAATTAGTAATCAATTCATTACTCCTGAATGGACAATGGAGTAATTGCCATGGCAATGTGAACGGAGAGAGAGAGAAATATGAAAAATTCCCTGAGGTTTCCCCCCGTTTGTGTATACCTACCTACCTTTTTTGATGAGTTTTATCCAGGGATATAATATGTATATGTACATGAATTCATAATGATAAAATGGAAGCACATAAAAGTAGGGATATTGGATGGAGATGGGTAATTGTGTGTGAGCACAATTTCAGTACAGACGGACAGAGTAGAAAAGTACATGATAGAGGATATTATGGTAATAGTAATAGTTAATGTATTTATAATGGACGAGTTGTTGTACGTACAGAGTACAGAGTATGTATGTTCAATATACTGTAGACAAACCTCATAGAATATTCCATATTTTTGTGCAATGCTGACGACCACGACCACGTTGATGATGATGATGATATTTGTAAATATGAAATTATACCCAATTTTTACCTGGAAAAACACGAGTATAGACAACCATATAAAATAAAAATAATCAAAATACGGACATAAAAATATGTAGATACATGTCCACGTGTATGTAGTAATGTAGTATGTATGTGTTTCATGTGTGTGTGCGTTATGTGAGATTTCAGTTGCACATCACATAACTTTTGCTTTGCCTATATTATATCTTATGTACATGTTCTTGTTCTGTTTGTCTGCTATTCTTTTCCACATGTTTTTTTTTTGTTTTTGGTAGACTCAATTCTCAATTGAATCATCTTTTGTTGTGTGGTGTGCAGGTAGTGCATACTGGATAATATAAATAATATAGTCCTGCACTGGCCATGTACTGTATTTATCTATATATGTATATTTATCGTATATATGATGAATTAATGTACTGTGTAATGTGCTCGGGGATGTATCAGCTATAAATCTAACCGCAACCAAGTTACAAGGTTAATACAATATATAGGAAAATGAGTAGTTTATGTTGTATGAAATTGTTGTATAATATATAAGGAGACGAAGAAGAAGAAGAAGAAGCAGAAAAAAATTGGTTGTTCGAGTTGGAGTTGGAGTGAGTGAATATTTTGATGATTCTTCAGTTCTTCACTGAGTCAGTCTGTACTTGCATCTACATTTCTACGTCTACATCACAATGTGTAGAGTTGATATATCCAGAGCAGAAGCAAAAGCAGATGTATGTTTGTAAAATATATGCAAGTTGTGTTGTATGTATACCAAAACTTACTGGTTGTGTACTTGTGTGTGTGTGTGTACGTACAAGTCGAAGGTAACAACAAAACATGGAGGTTTCTTATATGCAATGCAATGCAATGCAATGGAATGGAGAATACAGTGAGTCAAATGTACACTCACTCACTCGCTCACTTGCGTATCGTATATGTAGGTAAATACCTGTGTAAGAAAGTGCGAGGCGGCGTTCATTCCCTAGGTTGACCAAAGCCTATAATTTCAAAAAATTTAATCCATAGATGCATCAGCTGTCCTTTTCGATTACAGTCTTGAATTGTTCTTCACGAGCACCATTCTTCTTTCTTCTCCTCCACAGTCATCATACCTACATATATAGAGAGAATACACAGTACACACACATGCGAGTACGACGAGTCTGCAAATCCACATTCTCTCTGTACCAAATCCCCATAAAAATCCTTTTCCCCACTCTCAAAAATCCACAGAGACACACTCAAAATATGTGGGTAAAGGAGCTTTAAAACCTTTAAAACACGTTACGTTTAAAATAGGGACAGAGTAATTATCTCCCAGGAATGATCAGAGTGCGGATAATCAGTGCCCGTCATTTCCCATCAGTATTCGTCCCCCATATAATATAGATTTAGAAGAAGAACGAACAAGGGATGAGGAATTGAGCTGGAATCAATCACATCAAGAAAATTGAATCCTCTCCCATTCACAGTTCACACCGTTTCTGTTTCTGTTTCCGTTTCTTATCCTGCGGTGATTGTGAATTCTAATTGATAATTGTGAGTTGAGTTTTTGGGTTGAAACAAGAGTTTGGGGTGCAAGTGCTATAATTAATCAAAATCAATAATGAATTTGGTTTTCGTAACTGATTGTGAGACGTGTGAATTTGTGTAAACGCAATATACAAAGTACAGATACTATTAGCCGATATTTGTACGGGGTTTAAGGTTTCATTCACACACATGTGTGAGTGCCTTTGAAGAAACTGTCTTGTTTTGATTCTATACATGGGAGTTGAGTGTGTGGATTCACAAAACAGGAACTATGTATGTATTAAAGTGATGTGCATAGCCGGAAAGTACAAAATACAATGTGTGTAGTAGTAGTACATGGATTTTAGGTATTTAGCAGTTTATAGATATTGCTTGCGTGTGCGTGAGTGTTTTCGAAGGATTCCACTACTAGATTTTGTACCTTGAATAATTAACCAGTCCCTCACGAACTCAAACTCGAGTATTTTTTTGCATAATTCAGTGGAACATCATCTCCATCAAGTTTCCCTATACATTTCAACTGTGGATACACACAAAATCAAAAACAAAATTGGATCATTTGAAAACATCTCATAACTTTCATACATTATTGTCTCATGTTTTACTCAACTGTGATCTGATCGAACATCTGTAGTACATCTGTCATCTGTCTAGATAATTTAGCTGAGTTTGCCAAAGCCAAAGCCAAAAGCAAAACCAAAACCAAAAAACAAAAGAACAATAATAACAAAACCCTTTTCTATATGCTTATGACTAGAACCCGAAAGTCCTCATAGACATTTTTGGTACAGCTGATGATCCTAATTGTTATTTGTGGTTCAAGTGCCCTTTAATTACTATTACTCTTCTGTGTGTGCCTTTTCATTCAAAAACAATTTGTTTTTGGACATCCGGAGAGAATTGATCTAGGATCGAAATGAATGTAAGTGACTTTTGTTTTTGTAAAAGAAATATCCATCGTAATATTAATAATGCGCACCAATTCATTATTCATTCACAGTCAAAAGGGTCTATCATATCAAATTCATCATGCGGTCTATAAACGTTAGACTCATCGTCAGTTCCATCGTATTTCCAGGGTGAAGTTCTAATCATAATAATATATATAGTTGCATAGACGACTTTAAAAACATTCCAATTGGACCAATGAATTTTCATTAAAATAAAATAAAACTGTGTTTGTCTTTGTAGTTATATAACATTTTACCTTGAAAAAGGTAGATTTGAATGAAAGAATGAGGAAAAAAATAAAATAAAGAGAAATGTGAACAACGGAGGGAATGTAACAAATCCAACAAATGACTTTCCACCGAATCCCAAAGATGTCATTTGTACAAAACGGATGGTGGAACGGACGGGGCGGAAATCCAGTCTGTTTCTGTTCGCTCGTTTCCTTTCGTTCTTTCACATTTCAAAAGGGAGTTGGAACTGTTAGAATGGACAAACCCTGTTTCAAATTCAAAGTCTCCCATTTATGTTTTTGCAAAATGTGCTATGATGTTTTATTGAAATCGCACACACACACACACTTATTCAAGTATACATGAAATGATGTTCAATAAGTGTTTTCTGTCGAATACTGTCGATAGCTTGTAAAGTTTGAGCCTTGGCTCCTGGAAAAAAATTAGAATACACAGATATATCGTGTATATATATACAAGGAAAATGAATGATGTGGAATGAAATGAAATAAAATTTGATGATAGGCTGGAATTTGTGAGGATGAGATAAGAGAATTGAGGGAGTTAATGAAACCAGATATGATAATAAGGAAATTATACTTGTTACATCCATTCCTTATTCCTTATGTTACTTTACGTTACGTTACGTTACGTTACGTCTTACGTTCGTCCATCCGTTCGTCCGTCCTTTATTCTCAATTCCCTTCCTCTCATATCCATATAATTTATATACTAATATATATATATATATATTCGTATTTCGTATATATCCGTATACGTATTGTATAGCTCTTTCATGGAAAATTATTTACAACTCTTCTCAATTGTTTTGTTTCTTGTTTTTCACATTAAAATAAAATATTTTCCATCTGACCGTCGAGCAACTACATATTATATCGTATTATTAAAAAAAAAACCATTAACAATCATCATCTTGATCACAATTCATATATAGTTAATGTTCACTTTGAATATGAGGAATGAGGAATGAGGAATGAGTTGTGAGAAAAAACGTATGAGGGATTTTTCAGTGTTCTCGTGTACACAAGTACACACACACACACACATAGGGAAATTTTGTATTGTATAGTTGAAAAAATGGGGATTTTGCATACGATACAAAGAACTCACACAGTGTCTCACCCACAACTAACAATAAGTATACAACCAACCAACAACTCACTTGAATTCACCTCAACCACAAACTTCATTCGGATTCTCTATTTGTCTGTATAGTCAAAATCCCATCCTTGAAACATCCCTACACACTTTCTGTGTAACTCACACACAATTCACTCTCTCATTGATTCCGTATTCCAAAAAAAACGTCTACATATTGAAATTGTAGAAAATCATTTGCAATTTTTTAATACCCTTGACCAAAAATCAATACCAAGCATTCGTATATGTAATTCCGTGTACAAAAATACAAATCTATGAATATCCATAGTGAAAATGAAGACTATTTGGGTATAGGTAGGTAAATACATCAAAAAAAAAGAACACGAATGATAATGGTAGGTTTGGTGGTCAGAAAAGTAATGTGGAAATTATATATATATTGTTTATTCAGAATTGAGTAAAAATGTATGTGCATATTATGAGAGTGAAATGAGCAGATTGGTGGTGGAAGTCCGAGCATATGCATATCGTATATAAGATATATATAAATATATATATATATATAGAGATTTATCATGTAGATACGTACCAAATTGATGGATATTGCTTTCCTATATTCAAAAAATGTAAAATCAAGTTATAAATGGTAATGTTTAATGTATTTACTACCACCACCCAACGAACCAACCAACCACCATCATGATGAAGACGATGCTGCGTATACATGGCGTGCAGAAAATTATCGTAGATTAGTTAGTGAATAAGCGGATAAAATTGTTTCTTGTTGAAAAGGAGGATGATCTGAATCTGATAAAACTATATTCATAAACAACTTGGTTTCGGTATTGAGACTCAAGCAGGTGCATTTTGTACTCAAAACCACACGCAGTCAAGATCAAAGAAGAAGAAGAATAATAATAAAAAGAGCAGATAATTAAATCTCTTAACCATCCTCAACCAACAATGAACAAGATGCAGTTTGATGCATTGGCATGCAATGTGATTTTATTTGCAACAATAAAAGTGAATGTATGGTTAGTTGTAGGTGGTTTTAGATGTGGATTTGGATGTTTGTAAGTCTCCTCGTCTCCCAATTTTATTAAGTAGATAACTAAATATAGAGTGTGTATAAATTGAATTGAATTGAGTGGAGTGCTGTTTGGGACTAAAAATAGGAAAGGATTTTCCATGCGGAGATATAAAAATAGTAATAAAACAGGGATTTGTTGTTTCGTTGTTTCGTTGTTTGCATCTTGCCTGTTTTTTTCTAACGATAAGGACAAGGGCAGTTTGGGAGGAGGAGGAGGAGGAGGTGTGCGGAGGTGGGACTTTGAAACCAGGCAGTTTGCTCTTCTCTTGTTGTTGTTGTTGTTTTGTTGTTATTGTTCAGGGCTTGATAGTATTTTTGGTACTTAACTCACTAATATCTGGAGAGATGCTACAATACGCGAGTGAATGTGAATCTACAATCTACATGACAGACCGAGAGCCAACTGTTTTTTCCAATCTTTTCTCTTCTGTTTCGTTTCTCCGAAGATTTGTGTGCTGTGAGTTGTGTTCTGCCGTCAGAAATGCACACGTATATATCCGATGAACCATTAAATTATTGAGTTTTTTAAGGAAAATTATAGGGTACGCCTAAGACAATGGCTCTCTGTGGGTTCTACCTCTCTCTCTCTCTCTCTCTGTCTCTCTTTTGCTCTGACTCTCTTCTCTCTCCCTTCAATGGCAATTGCTATGGATTCCCCCCTCTTCTTCTTCTTCTTCTTCCACTTGACTATCTTGAGCATTGACTATCTGCGTATGTATGTATATTTTATTGTATATGAGCACACAATTTTCTTTCCTCATTGTCTCAAATATTCCCAACAGTATCCAAATTAAATTCTAACACTCTTTTTCATCTTCATATATCGAGGAGACAGCGGACGGTTGATCCAACGTGTACTAATTCAAAGTACATGAGTACATATAGGTAACAGAAACATACGACACAACACATGACGATATACGAAACTAAACTCAATATGACTTTCATTTGAATTTGAATCTAGATATTCTACATACAATAGATTCTCTTCGGAGAGTTGAATTTTGTTGTTTAAATTTCGTATCGGAATATGAACAAGCATAAGGTTAAGAGTACTGTAAAAAGTGTAAGGGAAAGATAAGGGAAAGATGAAAACAAAACATATATACATGTGTGCATACTGCATATACGATATAAAAAAGACGGAAACGAGGAGAACCAGAGGGAAAAGGAAAGAACCATGCGGCACGTTTTCCTTAAGGCGCAACCTATATATTTTACACATTGAACCTATTTTCTAGACAAAAATTATACGTTTTCACTGAAATTCTAGACCAACTCACTCCAGAACGAGAGTGAAGACTTTCCGTAAATACCCAGTCGTTTCCCTTCTCTCTCTCTCTCTCTTTCTCTCTCTCTCTCTCTCTCCCTACGATTTCACTTGTATAAATCACATCACATCAAAAAAGAAAAAAAAAACTGTGGATACACTTTCTGGTAACATTTCCAGCAACTCATACAACCAACCAACAAAGGTTAAGAAAATTGGAGGTGAAGAGAGTCGGCAGACGGGATTTTTACCTTAAGACAGTCGTCCATCGTCTATCGTCTTTTCCCGATCTCTCAAAAACCTTCCGACACACAACCAACCGACCAACTCACTCTCTCTCTCTCTCTCTCTCTCTTTAAGTCAAGTCAAGTCAAATATATAGGTAAAAGAAAAAAGGCCAAAGTCAAGTCAAAGCATGACCTGCCCCAATCATTCAATCCTTTCCATCTCTCTTCCCCAAAAACGGAGACTATAAAAACAACAACGAGAGAGAGAGAGAGAGAGAAACACTAAAACCTAAAAACCGTTCCACTCGTAAAATGTTCATAACTTGATACACAGAGCTCCATCATCATCATCATCATTACGTCACAACTCGCATCTCCCATTCATCTTCCCCTCCGTAAAAACAATATAATACAACGCAAACACACACACACAAACACACGAGAAAACCTCAAATTAGTCAGGAACATGTCATGTCAGTTCTTGTTCCATCATCAAAAACATTTAATTACTACCCTTTTGGACAATGAGAATCTGAACCTCAACGGAATTTCAGTCTTCATTTCATATTTTCTATATCTACAATCTATTAGATAAAAATTGTATTCCATATTCCATACTTTTGTATAGTTACAGACGATGAAGGCTACGAATCAAATAAAAATGAAAGGGGAAAAGTTGTGTGGAAAAGAAAAGATCGATATGAAAATGGATTAGAGTGAGACGGACGATGGTGGAAATGCACTTTTTCTTCTTTTGGGGGATTTTCAACGTGTCGTTTATGTGTGTGTGTGTGTGTGTAGTACTGTGTAGACTGTAGACTGTAGATGTAGGTGTAGGTGGAGAGTGAGAGTCGAGTTGAGTGTAGAGTGTTCGATCGAGAAAAAAAAAAATAGGAGACACGATAAAATTTTATAGAGTCTCTTTCCATGGACTTGAGTTTATGTATCTGTCGTACATGTGAAGGCGACGATGGGATATGGGATTTTTTTTCTTTTTTTTTTTTGAGGGGGACTGCATTGAATTGAATCGAATGCAAACGACGGTGACGATGTGAACGTAGAAGTGAGCGAGTGAGTTTCTCCTCCGTTTGAGTTGTTCATGGATTGCGTGACAAGAGAATCGGAGGGAAAAGGCCAAGAGAGAAGGAAAAAAAGAGAGAGCGAGAGAGAGAGAAAACTCTGAGAAATCGATTTACTTTCCACACACCATTGGTGTTTTTTTCAACACCCTTTTTTTCCACGACTTACTTTATTCATTTCTTCGTCGACTTCCAATCGAATACCTCATTCGCCATGTAGTCTGACCACACAAGAGAGTTTTCCCTGTCACGCTTTTATGCCGCACCATCCACCATTTATTTATTCTTTCCCTTTTCCCTTTTTTCCTTTTCCTTTTCCTTTTCGTTGTCGTTTTCGCACAATCAAAAGTGTCTTTGGTTGGTTTTTTGGGTGAAAATTTTCCAATTGTTTGAACTTCCAATTCATACTCAAATCTAACTTGTTATCTTTTAATTACTTTTGAATTTGAATTTACCTGCACACACTTGGCAATTCTATTTTCTCCAGTTGACATTTTGAATGAAATCAACTGTCAACTGTCGGTACATTGTAATGAATTTTTATTTTTGGAGTTTTTGGATGTATCGGAAATAGGTCGATAAATAATTTAAGTCATATCTAAAATCGATTTACATATCAGTTTTTTTTTTTTAGTTTGTTTTCTGGGACGGCTATAAAAAAATTATTTTTCATTTTCCATATCAGTCTGACTACTCTCAAAGTGTCTCAAAGTCAAGCTGCTCTGTTTACATTTATTAGCTGGATGTAAAACAAAATAAAGGTCAAAGATGCATATGTAAATGTATAAAACAAAGAGGAAGGACTTTGTGTAAGATATTTGGAATTAGAATACAGATAAATGCGTGTGAATTGTGAAATTATGAATCGTGAATTTTGTGACTGGGAGCATGGAGATGGAGATAAAGGCGAGGATATTTGTATTTTGTACTGTGTATGTGATGTGTGTGGATGTGGATGTGGACTTGATGTGTGGAGACATGGAAAATTTCCAAGTCATTTTAGAAAATAGGTAATTGTCCATGAGGAACTTTTCTCTCTCGTCCACAATAGAAATGATTCCTAATAACTCGGAGGTGGAGGCAACTTTTTTTCTTCCTTGCAGGCATTTCTACCATATTTATTTTTTTCAGTTTATTCTGTTGCTCTCTCGCATCAACTACTACAGACTGCAGACTGCAGACTGCAGATACATATGTGACTCCAGTCCAACATTTAATAGTTGTATAATAGTTTAAAGTACAGATGTATATGTACGAAATGGTATACATTTATAATTTCTATCTCAACATAAGATACTTAGGTATATCTGTAGTCTGTAGTTCTGTACAGAGTTTGGATGGGAGATGGGAGATTGAAGATGAGGAATAAGCGACCATCTTGTCTTTTGATTCTTCATAGTCTGTCTCTGCATATACTCTCTACTCTATCCTGTCCCTGTGTACTCTGCCTAAAAATGGGAATGTAATGTTTAAATGCACAGGTTAATGACAAGGTTTAACAATAAATACTCGGTTAGTTTAGCTTTGCTCTCGTGTGGACAGAGTTTTTTTTCTTCTCTTTTTTTTATTGAGAATTGGATTGAGTGAGGAATTGGCTGATTGATGGTGTCTTGTAATTAGTTGAATTTGATGAGAGTTTTGGTCGTTGGTTGATGTTGAAATTGAAGTGTATCGTAAGTTGACTACTCATAGTTCTCCCATTCAATTCTCTGTTCTGTTCTGTTCTGTTCTGTTCGGTTCTGTTCCTCTGTTACTCG
Source organism: Gisinianus flammeolus (assembly GCA_034699125.1). NCBI lineage: Eukaryota > Metazoa > Arthropoda > Collembola > Symphypleona > Katiannidae > Gisinianus > Gisinianus flammeolus. The sequence goes on from JAIUND010000744.1 coordinate 25,549, forward strand.
TCATCTATTCAATTCTTCATTACTCATTATTGTCATTGTTGTGTAGGGTTTATTCAGCGACCTCCGTCTTTTTTCCACTCTTATTATCTCATTATTTTATTACTACTTTGCTTCTTCTCCTAACTCTCCCTCTCTCTCTCTCTCGCTCTCTCTCACTCTGTAGACTCTCAACACTCATCATTCTCACTTCTTGTATGTATACTCGTCGTCGTCAAACAGCTTGAGCTTTGAAAATGTATTATAAAGAAGTGAAGAGGGAATGAACAAGAAAATGACAAGCATCTATACAGATAAAAGACGGCAGCCAAGAGTCGGAGCCAATCATCATCTTGTGCTTGTGCTTTTCTTATTCTTCTTCTAGTTCTCTATCATCTTCACTCTTCATATACACACGGACGGACGGACGGACAGACAGACAGACACATTGTACTTGTTCTACCTACTTTAGGCACTTCACGTAGTTTACTTTTTATCTTATTGCCCATTGTCAATTATGGATTATCATCCACAACCAGCGACTTGCTTCTTCTACTTCTTCTTCGTCTTCTTCTTGTTCGTCCAACATTAAAAACTCGAAAATGAAAACTCTCCAATCTCTGTTTAATCTCCATCCACATTTAAACTATTTATTTCTTCCTTCTCTCTCTTTCTCTCTCTCTCTTTCTCCTCCCTCATTTTATTACAAACATTTATTTCTCTCTGTACAATTCCACATTCAACTTTTCATCATCAACATCAACATCAACTCTCTTTCATTGCACATCATTCATCACTTGTCTCTGACTGAAAATTCCACTTTTTGTCCAACGTGGAGCGGAAGTAGGGGGGTTTTTTTTTCTTCTTCTTCTATATAAAATAATGACATGGAATTTATATTTTATAATAATATTTTTGGTTTCAAGTGTTTTTAGCGTTGAGATTTAGAGGCTTGTAATTTGTATAATAATAATTGGTGATTGTGCATTGGGATGTACCGCATTTTCACTTGGAGGAGTGATGAATTATGGGAATTACTTTGTTCTTGTTCTTGTTCTTGTCGTTCGTTCGTTCGTTATTGTTGAGAATTTCATTCACAATTCAAATAAATTACATGGAATGAGAGAGAGAGAACGATTATAATATTTCAACTATAATTTCCATCATTTGGGAATTTAATCTGTAGTTTTATATTCTCATTCAATTGCATTTGCCAGCATTATAATTTATAATTTACAATGTGTAAAAAACGCTTCAAGTGGGTTTTATGTGAGAATTGCTATGAATATAGACATTATTATATTATTATATACTATGAAAGTTGGTGAAATATTAAATTATGAAATCTTCTATTGATAAATAGATAAATGGATATAGTTTTCTTGTTATATATACTGTGTGAATTGTGATGGGGATGGGGATTGTTGAGTTTGAGTTTTTGAGATGGTTGGTGGTTGGCTCGCGCGTGCTGGAAGCCCTGCGCTGCTTGGAGAATGGAGAATGAAGAATGAAGAAGGAGGAAGATGGTCGAGATTAGATGAGATAATAAGTTGAGGATGAAAGTTATGCGTATGCATGTGACCATGACTGCGTCTGAATCTGATGTCGACTCAAGTGGAATCTTTGAGGAACGAAAGAGATAGAGAAAGAGAGAGAGGGAGGGAGAGAGAGAGAGAGCAATTTGCATGAAATTATAAGGAGCGTCCCTCTCGCTTCTCTTTATACAAAGAGACGGATTTCTCGGCATGAGGCTAATTGTATCACAGATTGCAGAAAATTTGCCTCGGGGAAATCGACCTCAACCGAGTTAGAGCATCTGAATCTGAAATTAGAGCGATATTGTGTGTGTGTGTGTGTGCGCCACAAATTGCTGTCTAATTGATTAGTCATTTTGTGTTTATTCATTGAGTCAAGAAAATTATAGCAAGCTGTTCGCTCATACAATCCTCAATCGGCTATGGGATAACAACGGTTAGTTACCATTTCTATACATTTACCATACCCAGAAACCAACCCAAAGGAAAATGCACAGAGAGAAAGGGAGAGAGAGAGAGAGAGAAAGAGAGGGCACAGAAACCATTCCGCATAAATAACTCCTAATACAAGCTCAGATCAGACAAATTCAGCTTCTTTTCACTTTCTATACCGCAAGACTACGCTGACATAATATGGATGAGGACGAGGATGAGGACGAGGAAGGGAGAGAGAGAACACAACTCTTATTATCCATGATTATTCATGTGACTCCCCCGATGGGGGTCTTTTCATCATCTCTTTCCATCCTTTCACTCTCATAATCTCCACACATATGTCTCCCATTACTCTCCAAATACAAATATGCATACAATACACACATGGACATTCTGCCCAGTCACTACACTCCTCAAAAACAGAGCTCAAAAGCTCAGCTATACCCGATTTACGATTCACAGCTAAACATATTTTTATCCATTCATCCATCGAAACTAGTGGAATACAAAAGTGACTAATTATTATTGACTCGTGAAATCAGCTCACCAATATCCACAATCATCATCCCCGTCATCAGAGACCTAATAAACACTCATTCACTCACTCACTCACTCATTCACTCAACCAACCAACCAACCAACCGACCAAAACCAAAACCAAAACCAACCATTCAATTAATCAAACCTTCAGAAATCAAGAATTGTTGTCGTTTACGCTGTAGCCGTAGCGGAGATTAATGCTATAAAATCAAAACAAAGTCTGCCACATACATAATTTACTTCTCTTTTTTTTCTTGTATGACATTCATGATGTAAAATACGGTGGAGAGACTTGGCATAAAACAAAAATTAAATGTAAAAAGTTGGAGGGTTTATGGCTCATGTACTCATGTACTTATACTGTAGTATGTTGGTGTTTCAAATCATAATGGTAAATTTTTGTGTTTGTGCTTGAATTTGAGAGTTAAAGTGTAAAAAGTTATCGGAAGAGATGGAGAGAGACATCATAAATTGAGTAGATTTGATGTTAATGTAAGGTTCTGGGCATGGCATGGCATGGAATTTAAGTGAATCTATGTGAGCATGAAATCAGCAATAAAATTATGCATTTGATTTCCCATAAACAATGATAAAAAATTCAGGATTAAACATTTCTCTCTCTCTCTCGCTCTCTCACTTTTTCTTCATATGTATATGGAAAATGATCGGAAAACTCGTTTGGTTATGGCTTATGGAGAATTGAAAGAGTTTTTTTTCTCTACTTGTGTCGAGTCTCGATCGTCGATTCTCTCTCTCTCTCTCTCTCTCTTGATATTTAAAGTTGTACAAAAGTCCAAGTGGACATGGACAGTTGATAGGTTGGAAATAAGTAATGATAGGACCCGCCCACATGAGCCCATAAGGTTGACCCAGTCATATTTTATTGTGTTGTCCACTTGCACACAGTGCACACCAAGCCCATTCCCCATTCCTATTGAACATCCATCGACCTCTTCACTCTCGGTACTCTGTACGTACCTACATATCGTACTTATGTACATATGTAGATTCTGCACCCAGTTCCGTCCTCGTCGTTTTCTTTATCAACCTACATTGACTCTGCAGATACATTACATTACATTACACACATTTATATATATATTGAAACTACCAACATTCCCTGTATGTCTGTGTAGTCACTTTGATATGAGGAGGATAAAATGATTGAGAAAACCATAAGGACCGATAACTATTTATCATATCATTCTGACAATCTAAACTGCAATAAAAAAGTCATACCTAATTTGCTCACCGTTCAATTTATTGCCTGTAACCCTCTCACTCATTCACTCAACTCACACACACACACACCTTCTACTTGGACTTCTACCTACTCACTACTCACCCAACTATACCATGCACAAAGCATGTATGTACATTTTACACAAAATCCGGTAATGTACGCATATGCAATACAATACAATACCTACAGAATAAGAATACAGACAAGTAGTCATGATAATAATACCATAAGATTCGCATTAGTCTATTTACCTTGATTTCAGTCCCCGTTTTCTCTCTGTCTCTACTCTACAGATACTGATACAAGCCCGCATTTTCGACTCAAAGTATGATAAATTCTGTCTGTGTTTTATTATTACAACTTACAACTACATATCGTACATACGAATATTTTCCATAGCATTTATCGTATATTTCCCTCGTAGATTTCTCACTTGCTATATAATTTGTTCATATATATTTTATAGACTTTTCTTTCTGAGTTGTTCGTATTTAAAAAACCAGATGTGGAAAATGGCAAATACATGTGCATATGAACAATATCTGTAGTGGATTCGAATTTTAAAGGATGAGGGATGAGTAGCAAAAATGCAAAATATTTGTACACAAAATGAGCAGGATAGGATTCTGACTATTTATTTATGATGGAGTTTCTTGTTGGTTATTGGTTGTTGGTTGGTTATAAAGGGAACATTCATATTTTATAACAGTACGATATTGGAACATCCGTCTCTTTTACTATATTATTATCAAGTTTTTCTCTCCTGTCGTCCACTCTGTTCTGTTCTGTTCTGTTTAGTTAAGGTAGTTGATGGTCAGTGAAATGTTTTCTGTTTTTTGCACAGGATGAAAATCTGAGTGTACGCTGTACACGAAAGCTACATATTATGCATATTTACATTTACCTCCCGTCCGTTTCCCAACTCAAATTGCTAAATGACCAATCGAGCTCTAAACTAATGAATTTGAATTCGAATTTGAATTTAAAGGAACGGCTCCTCACGGACTATCTGTTTCTGTATGGACTTTGCATGAAATATATCGTACAGCTTTGCATTTTCTATATACCCACACAACACTCATTCATGCATAAAACTCACCTCTTGGTTGGCTCTTGGCTCTCTTTCTCTTTCTCTTTTTACTGACGACAGTGTCGAATAACGTGTGTGAGTCGAGGTCCTCATTAGTTTTTCACTTTAAAATATGTGCATATAAATTGTCCATGCATAGTTAAATAACAAGGTGATGGTGATGGTGATGGGTGAGGACTGAGGAAAGGAAAGGAGTACACAACACATGGAGTATATACAGCAAATAGGGAATCATTACAAATGATTCGGGTTTACTATTCGTATTCGTATTTATTCCATCAGACACTTCCCTTCACTTGACAAGATTCACCTTATTACTTATTAGACATCACCGTTCACCGTCCGTCGTCGTCATATTAACTAAATGCGTAAGTAACCAAATATCCTTGTCGCTTACAAATTATAGTCCTACTTCCCCGCAAAAATACAGGGATTCCTTAATCACATTCTTACATACGTACATTAGGTACAATACCTACCGTATTTCACACATGAAGTACAAATGCAAATTCAAATTCAAATACAAATATACATACAAGAGAAAAATCAAGTCCCCAAAAAACCCTCTCTCTCACATATTCAATCCAATTTAAATCCGCACACGCCCCAAAATTCTATCCAATTATTTCCCGAGTTTTCTTTTTTTATAATCCGTCCTCGTCTGTTTTTGTTTTTACTTTCCTTTCCAACATATTTTGGGTGTGTTTGTTAGTATTTTCTTTCTCTTCTTACGGTACTTTTCCTTGTTTTAAAGAAATAAATAAATAAAGTGTACGTTTAGGTACGTGCCAAGTGTCATCCATTATTTTGGCAAATATTCCTCATTTTATTATTTGATTTGATTGAAAAATGACCGATTTCTCCTCTATTTTACCTGATTATTACTGTCAATTTATTTGCGCCATATTCCCCATTCTAAATGTATGGATTTGAACATGGATTTTGAGATCCTCAAAGTGTCAAACTTGTCATTATTATCTTGACAATTTGAGATGACGTGTTTTAAACGGTTTAAAATGGGGAAAGTATTTACTAACAATAAGTAAACGCTATTGAAAAGATGGTTGGATGTGGATGGATGTGTACAATTAAATATAATTTGGAATTTGGCAAGGATAAGGAATAAGTGAATAAGGAAAGGAGGGAGTTAAAGCCACTTTTATATATATAGAATTTACTCAATAAACGTGAGATTTATAAAGATTCTATTATTATATTATTCGGTAGAGGTACGGAAAGGAATTGGTAGTTAATATATGAAGGTAAATAATTGTTTAGCGCTATGGTTGTTGGTTGGTTGGTTGGCTTGGTTGGTGAGTAATTTGGAAGATAAAAATGGTTTTTCTTCATGAAAATATCAAGTTGAAAGGAGGGATAATGGAGTTGGACAGTTTGATTGTTTTTTCAGTGATAGTCGACGCGACCTCTCAGCATGAGTTGAGTTCAGGCGTGGTTCCATTAGATCAACGAAATCGGTACTTGACACGTCATTGAACAACTCCTGATTTCTTTTGAAAAGAAATGAAAATGAAAACTTTCATCTGAGTTTCCAAGTCATTTCTCTCTCTCTCTCTCTGTTTTGTCCTTATCTACTCTGTACATCTTTGCCCATTCTCAATTCTCCCCTAATCTCACAACTCACACTAGACCTGTGAACCTGTGGAAACGTACCCATATTTCCCAATACATACTCCAATACATACTCCATAGCAATACACACAAGAATTATCTTCCACGTCTTCGTAATACAATTTAACATATATTACGCTACCGTCAATATTCCATCTCAATAACAATCCACATTGTAAATTATTGTGAAACGTCTTTCAATGTAAATGTCATGTGTACAAATTGTCATTTTGTCATTTACCTCCTCTCTCTCTCTTTCTCTCTCTCTCTCTCTCTCTCTGACTCAAAAAGTCACGCGTCACTCACTCACTCGCTCCCCTTCACAACTCTCTGGCTCTCTCTGACAGTGTCTTCAATGTCAACAGTTCTTTCCCATTTCCCATTTCCCATGCCATTGCTCATTTCATTTCCATTTCACAAGCCATCCCGCATCAAACTTGCAGAAACCAAAGACAAATAAAAGTTGAAGAGTTAAAGGACATCTCCGCACCTTTTTTCCTTTTTTCTTCTTCGTCTCCTTCTTCTTCTTAGTTTTGATGACAAAGGCGAGAGAAGAGAAATGGCAACTTTAATGACCGAGTCCCTATGGGATATTTATCTCTCTTTCTATATGTGTTGTTTCTACATGCATGGCCATTTTCAATACTCCATGCCTGCGTATTGACTTAAAATTTGGGGTAGAGAGAGAGAGAGAGAGAGAGAGAGAGAGAGAGAGAGAGAGAGAGAGAGAGAGAGAGAGAGAAGAAGAGATAATTTTTGTGAGCAGAGCACACACACGACCATATGAACAAGGCTGGAAATGATTGTTACCTGCATATAGTTGTTCTTTCGGCTCTCTCTCTCTCTCTCTATCTCTTCAATTCTCGGTTGTTTAGTTTTTTCCCACATTCTATCTCTTGCTGTCAGTCCATATTCAAACTCAGAACTTGCTTCGCTTTCTTTGTAAATATATATACAGAATACACTGGTGATCGTATCGTATCGTCTATGTGGAGACACACAGATTTAAAACAGTTTCATTGCTTTTTACCTTTGAAATTTCCTTTTTGTTATTCGCCATTGCCATTCTCCTTTCATATATGTATATGTACTTTCGTACTTTCCTTTGTTCTCCAAACTTTATTTTTTATTAGTCTGTTTGTTCTCTTTTGTTCTGTTTATGTGACTTCACAGATAAACAATGCAAGCACTCAAATAATTACTGGGATTTTTATGTCTGACGATGAGTGTGTGCATACTGTACATATTTTCCTGTTCCTTATCCTTACGGAGAGTCCTTAAGGAAATGCAATGTACAGACAACACACACACACACAATCATCAACCTACAGACTCATTTGTCTATACATTTACCATCATTTATTGTTGGCTGGCTCTTTTTTTGGTCTGGTCAAATGTGGAAAATAGGAACTGGATGTTTTATTTTTCATGTGCACATACATATTTACATTGTATGTACGATATATAAGTATAAGTATAAAGTATAAGCGTTAGTGTGTGTGTGTGTGCATCTGATAAAATCCTCATGATTTCCTATCTATTTTTTCAAAAAATGAACGATGAGAAGGGGGGAGAGAGAGAAAGAGTTAATCAGGATTGACCATCTTATTTAGCATATTACGGTTCATTAGGAGAAACTATAATAATCTCCGTATAGAGATGAAGGCGGGTTGGCTTTTTAGATGGCAGCCAGCCTTGAAAAAAACATTCCCAATTCTTTTGTGGATGCATATATATGTACATACATACACGTATAAATATACTCGTACAAATGCATAAATACTTCTGTTTGAGCCTTACTGCCTTACCAGCCTTCATTTCATTCTACCATTCATATCGTACCATATTTTTTATTTTTCATTTCATAGATATTCTTCAGTGCAACACACAAATACTTGTTTTTATGCTTATCGTTGGTTAGTTAGTTCAAGTTCAAGTTGGACGTACGATTAGAAAAATAGAGAGAGAGAGAGAGAGGGAGAGAAACTGTAAAATAATAAAAACATGTACTTATATACCTTTTTCCATATTACTCACACACTCCTCGTCAGAACTAATCGCATTTAATAGCTTAGACAATCTTTTTTAGGAATATGAAAATGGAGAAAAAATGGTGAAAAAATGTCAGATGAATGGGATTTTGGATTAGTTATGAAAGGAGGATCATTTTTTTTTGAAAGGATTTGCATAAGTACGAGTCGGATAAGAGAGAGAGGGAGAGAGAGAAAGAGAGCAAAGGAGAGAATTTTAGTTAGAGATGGAGTTTTGAACTATTAAAAAATATTGATATTGATGTGCTATAGCCGATTCATTTCTCTCAAATGGATATTTTTCTTTTGTATACTTGAGAAACTACAGGAACGGCTACAGCTGTATGGGAACTATCTGTACAGATACGATTAGAGCTCCGAGAGAGAGAGAGAGAGAGAGAGAGAGAGACAGCCAACAAAACAAGAAAGGACCAAGACCAAGAAATAGGGAGAAAAAAAATTTCCTCATCTTCTTCTTGTTGTTGGTGTTGTTGGTCGTCGCCGTCTTCTGGGTCTGGGTTTTGCTTTGGCTTTGGCTTGGGATGTAAAAGTTACCGCGATTAGGGGCGGTCACAGAGAAATATAAATTTTTTGATTTAAAACTTATAATTATAGGTTGCTTTCGGACTGAATTTAAATAATAAGACTATGATACTGCGCTTGGAGAACCACCCACTTGAATCCTAAATGAGCTCAGCCATAAGTATGCTCTTGGACTATGTATGTATTCTATGTATACACATACAGTGAGTGGTGGTGAAGATGGAGATGGAGAGTTTGGAGGAAAGTCAAGGGATGAGAGAGAATGAGAGGATCCAGCATTGTTCCTACAGATAGTACAATATGTACACACATCTCTTCTAACTCTCTCTCTCGTATTCTTAGGATAGTCATAGTTTTAATGTACGATGCTTCATCCTCCAACATTGTTTCTTTTCGAATATCAAGTCAGGTTCTACAAGTTTCTTCTTTTTTCTCTCTCTCTCTTGCTTGTTTCGTCCAAGTTGGGTTAAGGTAGCTCATGATTAACTCTGTATGTAATGTAATGTAAAGTGTAAAGTAACTAAACAGAAAGCTACAGCTACGTACTTGATACTTGACTATTGGTGCAGAAGGGCCATTCGTTTGTCAACTTCAACAAGAACATCCATTTATTTAACTCCGTCGTCCCTGTGGCTGAATTAGTCAGAGTGTGTGTAGAGACTCGGAGGAATCTGCATCGAGTGTGTCTGTGTGTGTGTGTGTGTGTGTGTGCGTCTATTCCATGTAATAACCTTCGAGTATATTATAACTGATGATGACTTCTCCGGCACGATTTCATATTTCTTTCTCTTTCTCCAAACTCCATACTCCAAACTCAAGTCTCTCTCCAAGGATCATGTTTTTTTCACACAAACTCCAACTTGTTACTACAGACTATACTGAATTACAGATACATGAACAATTTTCTCTCTCTCCCTCTCTTTTGTTTAAACTTTAAAGTCAGACTACAAAAACCATCATGGAATTTTTATTTCCATTTCTCTCTTGATTGTCCAAAGAGTCCAAACTCAATTTGTATTCATTCATAGTTCACAACAACAGTCGTCACATTGTTTTCACATCTCCCAAAAACTCCTAAACCCTGTCATTATCATAAACATTTAAAACTACTCCCCCTCCCCCCAGTACTTGAAATCAAATGAGCACGTTCTCAAAATTTTAAAATAAAACTTGGTAAATATTCAGGGAATGAATTTTGTTCATTTTAATTTTTGTGAGCAAAAATTGTGGAATCATTTTTGTTTTTTCAGTGCGCATTGCAACAGAATGACAGAAAGCGCACAGAGAGTAAGTTGAAAGTTGAAAGCAGAGCAGAGGGAGAGAGAAAAGAGAAGAATGGAAAGTACTAAAAATAGTTGTTCTTCTTTTTCCCGAGCAGTCAATGCAGTGCAGTGTGATGATGAGTTTGGATTTTGAATGGTGATGGTTGATGCTGGGTACATTTAAACAGTAAATAATGATTTATTGCAATAGAGCATGGTGGATCTGGTCTGGTCAAATCAAGATGAACGAATAACGAAATAGGTTTGCGTGACACAAATGATTATCAGAAAATGATTCAGACTGTGAACTAACACACACAGAGAAAAAACATCCATGGAGGAGAGAGAGAAAGAGAGAGAGAGAGAGAGAGAGAGAGAGAGAGAGAGAGAGAGAGAGAGCGAGAGAGAAAAGAGAGAAATCAAATCCAATGGAAATTTTGGACGAAAGGGCGTGGTCTGGAAATGATCGCAAAGGGATTAATGTACAAACACCTCCATATTTCTATTCTTATTCCCTAGTCTGTATTCTCTGTTCTAGTCTGCATTCTGTATTCCATATTCCATATTCCGTGTATTCCGTATTGGACTATTCATATGAAAACCATTGAGGATAGTCGACCGACTGAGCATAGTCCTCATTGGAGTGTGTGAAGTTTTGGTGTGTGTGTCCAGCATTTGTTCTCGTAATCATCATAATCATAGCCTATACAAGAGACACTAATTCCAACAATTACATGGCATACCCAGTCATTTCAACCTGGTGTCAATTGCAATATAACACATCATTTCTACATATCCCTTCAATCAATTCCTCTCCCAGTTTCCTACCTACCAAATGTTCAAATGTATATTGTATGTATATTGTATATCTATTCACTGCATTCTGCACTCTGCACTATCCTCAACGAAACGAAACGAAAATCCACATTTGTTGTCTCCATCTCCATTTAATTGATGAGAGTAGGAATCCTCTTCATGTCTTCATATAAAATACAGATATATTCCCTTCCCCAATAATACAATAATGAATAAATATGGACATAAACATTTAAAACTACAATCAAAATCAAAGGATCCTCAATCTCACATTCAGTCATTGTATATTCAGATTCAGAGTCAGTTGCTCTCTTCAATACACGGTGGAATCCATCCAACAACCAAGGAAAAAATCATGACCTTTATAACAAAGAAAGTAATTGTAGCAGTGACTGAATTGTATCTTACATTGAATTGACAGTGGGTTTTGTTGGTTGTACATACTTGTATACCTACATGTATGTATCGTACATCAGACATGAATAAAGTAAAGTCATTGTAATTGTATGCACGAGACTTTGGAGTTGTTGCAGTGGGATTCAAGAAAGATTTTATTCCGGTAATTTATCAAACGACAATCTTTGGTTGATTAATTTAAATGGGAGGAGGCCGGGCGGGGAGGGAGGGAGACCAAGAGAGAGTGAGAGAGAAAGAGAGAGTGAGAGTATAGCCGTGTAAATTAAAATAGTGCTAAAGATTTTAGACATATACTGATATCGGAAGCCGCAAAACCTTGATTAAAAGTGTGTTTGCATTTCAATTAGGGAAGTAGTTAAATAATTCGGGCTGTAATTCTTTTCCTCTTTCTACATTGCCCATATCTAAAAACGTGGATATGCTCATGCCAGAGTCTATATATATATATATATAAGGAATGAATAAGGACTCCCACACATTTGTAAGTAAGTCAATGTACAGTGTACACAGTACACACACACACACACACACACGGACACATGTGACGGCTGACTCTGACTTACAGAGACCGAAATACAGATATGTACAGGAAAATACGAAAGGAAAGGGAAGAAATGACTTGAGGATTGTGTCGTGTCGACTCGCGTCCTGCAGAAATAGAAATAGTAATATTAAATATTTGTTTAAACTTTCACATCATCACATCACATCAAAATGGGAATGACATGAACGAAAAGGAAGGGAACGAAAGGAGGAACATGCAAAATTCAATACATTCATGGAATATTCAATGAGTGCGAATTGAAGAATTGATATAGGGAAAAACACAAAGACAAAGGGAAAGAACTAGTGAGAGGAAATCTTTCTCTGTGCGTTCATGGTTATAATTTTGGTCAGTTGTCAACATGGAGTTGCTATACATACGACATATCCATAATATACAGATACATTGTGGGTGTTGATGTTGATGGTTATGGTTGGTGTATAAAAACGTTTTTTTTTTTGAGATGCAAGGAGTTTCAAAAGTAAAATGTATACGTACAATCTATAATTATTTGGGCAATATGATGTTTAATATTGGCATTCAATGTCCTGGTGAAACAGCATAAACACGACTGGTGATTTCTATATGAATGTGGATTCGCATGAACATGAACGCATCAACTTTTTACCCGTCTCTTTCGCTCCCCATGTCGATATGTCCAATGTCCAATGTCCAATGTTCAATGTCCAATGTTCAATGTCCAATGTTCAATGTCCAATGTCCATGTGATGTGGACACAATGCAACATAAAGTTCAAACTTCCAAACTTTCAAAAACGTACAGCCATCATTTAAAAGAGTTGGTATATATGCATATATGTAAATAATAAAGTAGCCAGTAGGTTTGCAACTGAAAATTATTTAACACACACAGTATTTTTGCATAGTTTACCACCCACATGAACACATATGTACAAATACTCAAATACAAATATGTAGATACAACAAACACAAACGTTGTCCTCAGGGAAACAAGAAACATTCTATACAATCTATACACAGACAGACTACATATCAAATGTATACTTTAATCACTCATTAATATCTTCCTTCCTTCCGTCCTTCATTAATTAATTCAATCAACAATATTTCGTTTTCAACAGTCCACGTCAAACGTTTTCACAGGCACTCAAACTCAAAATTAAAACTGGTTTTATAGTTTTATATTAATTTATAAGATATATCGTACTTTTGAGCAGGGAAACAGGGAAAACTACAGATATATTATGCAATTGTGCATTTTCATTTTTCATCCAATGCTTTATTTCTCTCCTTCTCTCCGGAAGAAGAGAGACCGTGCAAATATTTTGAAATGAAATGGCTTCCAAATTCCAAGCTTACATATTGGAATAATGAATATCTGTATGGCGTATATTATGGAGAAAGAGGAGTCGAGGGAAGGAGTAATTATTTCATCACTTGTCAATAACTCAGCAGACATTGAACGCGAGCGGAATGGAATACGATTGCAAATTGGATAGCGATCATTACTCAGGCAGATAATCTGCCCTTCTTCTATATATCTCTCTCCTTTTACCTTTTACCCTCCCCCCCAAATAAAACATACGTACAGACAAACGTCCGCACTTCATCATATATACAGATATGAAGTTCAATTGGAATCGGAGTCGAGAGAGGTAAACAACCACACAAAATTGTTTTTGAGGGGACGATGGACAGACATTGGACATCCACTCTCTGTTTACACTTGAACTCTATATATCACATAGATTGTATTGCTGCGTGACCAGCGAGTCGATAGAGCCATTTTGAACAATATTTGAGACAAGAATTAAGTTTTTTTTTATAGACACTTTTGTTCTCCTTCAACTGTTTACAGTTTACATCATCAATTCCTCGTCAAATCAAACAAGTGCTCTCTATTTTATTCTATACATACAGTATATATTTTTTCCCCACAAGTTATGTCATTTCTTCTTATCACCAAATTCGAAATGAAATTCAATCATCACAGATATCGTCACATTCATCACACACAACTCCACAAGGGCAAATAGTTTTAAAGAGTTTTAAATAATAAATGATTGTATGTCTCCTCATTCCATAAACCAATAAACAATTTTAACATAACATCAGAATATTTAAATGGGGAAAAGGAAGATAAAATAAAACCCATCACATTAGTTTGATTCGTTAGAGTGATGCATCAAAAGAAAAAACCCCAAGACGACCGTACGAGTACTACTGTACATGTAAATTTTAAATGGTAAATGAACACTGAGAGTGTACAAGGAATGGAACGAAAAACGAAAAACTCGAGTCATTTACAAAAACAAAAGGCACACAGGCAGACGTTTATATATCTGTAGAATAGAATAGACGGTGGAAAAATTGATGACTTTTCCTTGAGAGTTTAGACACGAGGATTTGAGGATATAAGATGTTGTCTGGAGAGACTTGAGAATCAGGCATAAAAATGTATGTAATAACGCCCGTAACTGCCCAATTCATGTAACGCGGGAGCTGAAGACGATGAGGGCAGACGGAGACGACGGGGTCACCTCCTTCATTCCACATACTTTTTCAGCACAACACATTGTCCGTCAGATGCTCCTAGACAGTTCCACATTACTTTTGTAAATCCTCTCCAGTAAATCCTCTCCAGTTATTTGTGTCTGTTTTCATTTCTTTTTCTTTTCTCTCACATTCACAACATTCATTTTCGAAAACAAAGTTCAACGTATCATGATGAGAATGATTACAAAAATAATAATATTAGTATTAGTATTAGTATTCCTGTCACCGTCACCGAGGGATTCATTTTCATCTTTTCGAATATTCATATTCATATTCATCTGCAATTCATACCTATGAACATGCAGGATTTAAGATTCAGTTTGTGCACGGACATGTTTTTATTCTAACAGATGGGTTCTATTTCAAATAGGACACACAATTATAATAATTAAATTGGAGGGATAAATAGAGAGAGAGAGAGTGTGTGTGTATGTGTGTACTTGTGTTTTATGCATCGCGTAGTCTGTAAAGTCGGAAGAGTCAAGTATGTGAACGTGTGTTTTTGTTTTTTTGGGGGGGAAAGATGCGAGAGAATCAAGTAAACGAGGAGAGGACGGATTACGGATTATCAATTACACGTGTATGTATGTGTATGCGAGAGCATTGTAATTATCTTGAAGCTACTCCGGCTCCTGCTCCTCTTCCTCGTTCTTCCTCTTGCTCTTTTCCACTTGCTTTTCCTTCTGAATAAAAAGGAGGCTCGTTAGCGATAAAGCTCAAAGGATGGCCAATAAATTCTGATGAGATGTGACGTTGAAAACTGTTGGAAGATGTTGAGAGAGTTGAGAGCAAAAGCCGCAATCTTGAATCTTCTAATTGAATATAATGAGAAGGTGGTGAGGCTTCTCTCACACTCACACGCACAAACATAAACATATATTCTATACAAACTCAACTATCCATCCCACATCCACAACAAAACCAATACCAACAACAAGCTCCAACGTGCAAAACTTTTCCAGAAAATCTTCTTCCTCTTCGTTTCCTTCTCTTTCCTTGACCCTTTTTTTTCCCCGATCCCCGTTTTCTGAGTCGAGAAACGGTCACACACACAAGGCAATTCTATACAAAACAGAATTCATCCTGAAATCTAATAAAATGTATAGGGATGCAAAAAATACTTTTGTGTCTATAAATATTTCCTGTCATTCCTTGAAAAAAAACAAGAGGGTGAAATAAAAAAAAACGTGGATGGTTACGGGGGGATGAGACATATGAGAATGAGAATGCAAGACAGATTTGCTCAAGGAGTTCATTAAGAGTTTGTTTATTAGGAAATAATAATTATCTTGTAGAAAAGTAAATTGTATTGCAATGAGTGAGATGGACGACAATCCACTGTGCAATTCATCAAGTTTCTATTGAAAAGGAAACTGCTGGAAAGGTGATGCTGCTTACGATTAGTTTTTTTTTATTGTTGTTATAACATTGTGTGTATGCATGTTGATGTGATGATGATGATGATGATGTGGTTTTTTTCTGGTTGAAAAGACAGACCGATAGAGGTTGCAAGTCGTTGGTAGACTTGGACTCCGGCAGGCAGGCAGGCAGCAGGGGAAAAAATCCCCAAAAGAACTTGTTGTTTAGTAATAGTTGTTTCCTTTCTTTTTTCTCGACGTTCGTTTGCTGTGCTTCTGCTGCTTCTTTGGCTTCAGCTACTCCGGCTGGCTCCCTGCTACTTTGGCTCAAGTTGAATTTTGAAGCTGGAGAGCAAGAGCAAGAGCAAGAGCGAGAGAGCAGCAAAAGCAAAAAGGATTTTCTCTCTCTCTCTCTCTCTCTCTCTCGAGTATATTTTCATATGATGAATTTGTTGATATTGCTGGTGGCTGGTCTGCATCGAAGCAAAAAATAGGGGAAATGGGTGTTCTGTGGGTGTTCTCGATCCACCTTTGGGATAGTGAGGAGGGTCTGGGAACATTGATACTTCGTCGGTTGGCCCGGTTGCCCCACTCCATGGAGAATACTGACGATCAAGTCTACTTTTGTTGGGCGTGACGTGAGGAGGCTGTACGGGGCGTTCAGCAGATACACCTACATCAATACTTCTTTAGCCACCCCATCATTTTGACCGCCTAACCACCCCTTTAGCGCTTTCGCTCAATCTCTCTCTCTCTCTTACTCGTACTCTGCCTGTCTCTCTCTCTCTCTCTCCTCCGTCTTTCTATACATGAATGTGACTACTCTATGCTGAAAAGGAAAAGAGATTCTGTCTGATTCTGCTGTGTGTACTGTGTAGTTTTTGAACGAAGGAAGGAACACGGTCGGTCGGTCAATCCCTGGGTCTGGCTCTGGTCACATTCACATTCACATATACTAGAGCAGCCGTGAATATCCATCCATGTGGACTCTCGTTGAACAACAACAACTCACTCTACACTGCTAACAAGCAAACAAGGCAAAAAGCGCTCTACGCTCAGAAAATCCTCGTGAGTTGTTTCAGTCACTCACAAGTAAGGAGACGACGAGGAGGAGGAAAAGACTCACATTGTATTGAGAGAAAAAAATACATAATAATAATACACACAACAAATGAGTAGGTTTGAGCAAATTTCAGTCTCTCTTACTCACTCACAATCGGATCATCATCTGTATAAAACGTACACGTAAACTGCCGTGTGTTCTCCCCATCTTTTCCCATATATATATATTGATATCGTATTGTACTTATTATCGTACATTGTATTGAGGATTTGGAAGGACGTTGAAGGGGAGCTTCTCATCCAAGAAAAAACTTGCTACTTGAATTATATAGTGCGGCTGTATAGTCGAATCAGTAGTAAAGTATAAGAGGCGGAACAAAAGCAATAACAAAATAAAATAAAAACAACAAAAAGACAAACTACTTGCATCCAAATTCAAGATCCAACCCACACGAATTTGGAGACAGATATATAAGATATATATCATTTGAGAAGGAGAAGGACCAACTTCCATTCGGTCCTTTATCATTATCTCCAATCCTATCATCATCATTCTCATTATCAATTACTTGAAAACCATCTATATACTTTTTTGGCCAATGGATACCAACTAAATCCACCAAGCAAGCAACCTTATCCTCAGCATCATCGTCGTTCGTTCCTTCGTTCGTCGTGATTGTGACCATTAACAATAAATTCTATAATTTATTCCCAATTGTATTCTCTTTCTCTCCCTCGAGAATAAAAAAACACTTTTTACCATTTCAATGTGCAATAGTTGAGTCAAAAAGTGCCCGTTTTTTTTCTCTTCTTTTACGTGATAAACAATTTCAGTTGATTTATTGAGTGTCGTCCAGTGTGACTGATTCCAAAAATTATTGATTGATTGAAGGGAACTTTATATAAAAAAACTGGACATTGCGAGAGAAATAAATTGAATGAGTTTTTACAACAAAAAAAGTGTGTATATTTAATGTGTTAGAGTTTTTGAGTTCTCGTCATTGTCATCATCATTGTCGTGGAATTAAACTATAAATAGTACAAAATACAAACTCAATAGTTTATAATTTATATACATAAATTCACAAAGTTGTCGATCAACTGGAGATTTTTTTTAAAACAAAAAAAAATGACGATGATGATCATGGTATAAAAGACTTGAACAAGTTTAAATTGGACAGTGTGCAATTGTAAAAGGAATAAGGAATATATATAAAACTATAAGGAACTGTATAGTATACTATAGGTGAATCGGCCGGCTGGCTGTAAATGTATGTGTAAAGCATTGGCCGTGTGTATTCGTATAGTATAGTAGATTTTGTATATCTCCACATATTTCGAGTAGTCCATGTAAAGCTGTGCATGGAGCTAATGTGTAATCAAACCATCAGTTAACCAACTGCTGACCTATCATTATCCTACCTGTTTGTCACACGTAGCTCAACCTCTTATTCATCATTTGAGGCAATTCATCATCAAGCCAGCAACCAGTGGAAATTAATTGAATTTAATCTTATTTAATACATCACGCACTCTCTTTTCCTCCCTCTCTCTTCATTTATATATATACAGATATATATATATATTTCTCTTATTTAACCTAAAGACATTTCAAATCTCCACTGCATCATCCCCCCGCAATTTGAATATGATCAAGTAAAGATTTCTTCCCAACGAAACGAATCACCAGCGAATTCAAATTCAAAATGTATACGGCTTGTGAATTGTGTACTCTTAGAACAATTTTCCATTTACATTTACAATTGCAATTCCTCTCATCGTCAGTGTTCTTATAATAATTGTATCAACGACGACAGTAGTAGATTAATAAAGCCAATATAGAAAAATAAAAACAAAAAAACTAATTACGATTATATACAGAAGGAGCAAAAACTCACATATTCAATATATAAAAATGTTGACGACTGATATTAACCCGGCCATTCGGCCAGATTTGTACTCGCACTCACAGTCAAGTCTACTCGAGAGAGCGGTAAGTCTTTTCCCTTATTATCACTACAACAACTAAACAAACTCATCATTTACATTTGTCTTTACAGGGTTGAGTGTGTGTGTGTGTGTTTGTGAGTTAGTGAGTTAAGTGTTAATGTAAGTGTAAGTGTTTATTTCCATTTGTATTGGTATTGGTATTTGAACAGAACAGTAGTCAGTTCCTTCATTGCTTTTTACTACATCTCTTTACACGGTGTAAAGTAGACTGTTGTACGTGTGAGTGTGAGTGTGTGTAAGGCCAATCAGCATAATAAGCCCATTTCTGTCATATTACATTTACTTTACTGCCAAAACTAACTAACAACAATATCTATATTACACACAACTCCACACACACGTTCTCAATCCTCCTGATTGTGAGTTGGAGTTCTCTCTGTTCTCTGTTCACAACTTCACAGATCATATTTCTTTGGATTGGTTGGGGTATGTATGAGAGAGAAAGAATGAGAGTTGAAGGACCCTTGAGGGCTCATTCAATACCCGAATGGATCTTTTAACCATGACCAGTTAAACCACATGAACAACTCAACTCAACTCAACTCCAAAACCTTTTCACAATTCATTTTATCCTGTTCTGTTCTGTTCTGTTCTGTTTTGGATATATTTTATATCCGTATACTTACAAAAAAGTGTTCCTCAAATCCTCACTGGTCTCTGAGGATTGTTTTCCCGATCCTCCTCATATAGAATTCTCTGGTTGTTGTAGATTTGTAGATCCATTAGATTTGATTTGTGAACTCATAAAACTCATAAAACTCATACAAACGAAACATCCATGTTAACTATTTGGAATAATCTATACTAATCGTACGGTAAAAGAGAGAGAGCGAGAGAGAGCGAGGTTGTTTGAGGGGGATTTGGTGATTCGGTGTTGAGTGTAGGTGGTCAAATGATTGTTATATTCAGTGGAATTAGTTTAGTTCCAATAAATAAAGTTCCCACTTGTCTTGTCCCTCATTGTGCAATATCTCATGTACTCTCCCCATGGTGTAAACACACTGTAAACTGTAAAGAGAGTCCAGTAGGTATCCGAGATTATAACCAAAGATAACCAAACAATTCTTTCCACATATGCTTCTTTATTTTATTGTATTTTACCGAGAGGATCCAAAAATCCAAGTGAAGAGAATGCCGAAGGTACACATTACACAAGTACACACGGTAAATGGTAGTGGTAATGGTAGTTACACCTACATGGAGAATATGTACTCATATCTGTAGATATAATACTCTTGTCATCTCTCGACTTCGGCTTCCTTTCCCTTTTTGTGAAAAATGAAAATCTGTGGACTCCCCGCTGTGAACCTTCTTGAGACTCCCTGGTGATTCCGTATCACCACCTCAAACACAGTTGACTCCACCAACAGTCAATTCACCAATCAAATATTGTTCTTGGTCTCATAAAGAACAATAAAAACAACTCTATACAAATATTCATTAGCTTCATCCATCCATCCATTTTTCAAATCAATCAGTAGCTAATTCCCTCATGCACTCAATGCACCCAACAAAATGTATCCGTATATGTAGCAGACTGACGGACACACGCACAGAATGAACAGAAATAGGTACTGATACAGTATACAGTTTCCGTACACACTCAATGTATATATTGTTGGAACATTATATCATTTCTGTAATGTTTCATTGACATCTGGAGACGGAATATCAGTTTATGTCTGTAAGATATATCATCAGTATTGAGTAAACAGATAAAAGACAGGCGGAATGTGCCGTATTTTGTGTTGGGGGGAAGAAGAATTGAGTGGTAGGATACCATTTCTATAGTATTTAATAATATATTTATATATTTCTATATTTGTGATGTAATTGACAAGTGAATGAAGAATGAAAGCTACTGTTCAGGTTTAAATGCAAAATAATGTGTGTAATTATAATTGCTCTTCCTCGTGATTACTTCACAGGCTATGCAAGTTTAATGCTAATGTCATTCTTTTTCGTTGGAATTTAAGAGTTGGAGTTCGATAGTGACTGCCTGCCACTTGCCACTCCGTTTACTCCATTACATACTGACTACTATAATAATAATACTATATTACTATTACTCTATTACTACAGATATAGATATATATACTTACGATACTTACATGTACATAATCAGTTATTGGAAGGTAGTCCCTCTCCTCTACATTCAATTGATATGATAATTGATAACCCTTAAAGTATTATTATTTTTATTATTATTATTACTGTGAGGAGAAGGAAGAGAGAAATATGAAGAAAAGAGAAGAATGAGTGTACAGTGTACACTCTACATATACACATGGATCTGTGTATTTAGTATGTATTTATATTCATGTATATTTAATATACATAATATGTAGAATAGAATAGAATAGAATACAACTCCAGTTGTTGGTTGGTATACATACTACATACATACACATATAAAATATAAAACACGAGGATTTTCATTCATTTTGCGGGAAGAAAGAAGAAAAAGGATGGCTTCTGTTCTAACAATATGTGCTTGAATGCATGCAATTATTACATAATATACGACTGAATTAAATTATTGAAGGACTTAAGGAAGTCTATGAGAATTCACATACGTTCTTTTCTTTCTTTTTCTCGACTCCACTAAACTCGCTCCTTCCGTCTTTCGTCTTATTATTACATTATCCTCCATATAACATATAGGTAGCTTACTGTTGACTGTAGAATCTACAGCGTAGATACGTATGTAGATATCTTTATTCGTAAACTCTGTATTTTCACAGTACAAATATTACCTATTCATTTACAGACAGTCTTTAATTGTACATAAGATACTTATATATATATATTATACTTTATATTGTATATACACACTCGCATGTGAATATCTGTATGTACACCATAATTTTGTGCAAGTGAACAGACGGCACAGAAAAAATAAAACGTACATATGCACAGAAATTCCATATGAGTTAAACTTGAAAAAGAGCAGAAGATATAGGAGCTGTCAGCAAAAAGTTTTACATTTTTTCTTTCCTTCTCCTTCATCGTCTTGATAAAATATTAAATCAGTAATTTAGCTCATGTAAAAAAACTGGTTTTTAATAAATCCTGTTGAACTTTATGGGCTCCTGGCAACTCTGAAATTCAAAACTCTACACTCCAAAACTTTTATCGTCCCTTCTCTCTCTCTCTCTGTATTTCTCTGTGTATATAAATGTGTGTGTTGTCGTTATAATTTCAATATTATCCAACTGAAAAACCAACGTTTCCCTCCTCCATGGAATAGCGTTAGCTGTAGCCAATTCTCCCTATTTACTATTTACTCAATCAATTTGCAATTTAACAATAATAATTATTATGCTAATTTATAATGTCTATACTAAATTACTTTATATATTCATTTTCTCCATATTTCCTCGTTCCTCACATTTCTCAACATTTATGGTATGGTAAATAATTGGATGTATACGGAAATACTGTCTGTCTGTACATTCTGCTGCATTACCATTACCATTACCTATGCCATATTCCCATCATGTCTCTATTCCCAAATCAATTGACGAGTATACAAATAATTACAAGTACTCAGTCCAAGACGGAAATAGCTCAGTCACGGCTGCAGTGATAATTCTATAATCCAATTAATTAGCAGTTAACAGACTGGGATATTTAATACAGATAATCTCGATATTGATTCTAAATTTAGTTCAAACTCCAGAATTTATATCGTATTATTAGTGGAAATTTACGTACGTATCTGTACTTACGTCAAGAGCCTGCAATGCAACGTCTGACTGTGAATGAACCAAATGGGGAATTCCGAATTCAGAATTCCGAATTTCATGTTTCATAAATGTCATTGTCGTTAAATGCCTCTGGGACGGGAAAGTACTTGAAAGTAGACAGTTGTTCACCCAAAAATAGTTTCAATTTGACACCAAAGAGATGTTTCTTTTCACCAAATAAATAATACGGCCAAAGGTTTTTTTCCGTTCCTTTTTTTTTTATATAAACTGTACAGATATATTTAGAGAGAGAGAGAGAATTCAGATTGAGTGCTTCAATATTGTGCATACAGTATGTATTATGTATTATGTATATACAGATCAGATATATAGCCATAGGGAAATAAAATACGGATATGTACTGTCAGGAAGGAATTCCATGGGATGTCGGTTATAATTTATTTCGAAGCTCTTTGATCCGTCGTCCACATTGGTGAGTAATACTCACTGAGTATAATACATATAATGATAATGCTTTCCCACTACTATTGCCACCCTCACGTCGAGTATGACAATAAAAATATATGTCTATTCTCTCTCTCTCTCTCTCTCTTTCTCTCTCTCTGGCACACGAAATTCATAGTGAAGTAGTAACACGTGGATGATATACACAAGAGGCTTCACAAATAATTACATACGGCCAGTAATGTATAAATTTACTATGACTATTTACTATTTATACACACACACACACAAAACGAGTCTCAGCTCCCGTTGTCTCATATTATATACATACATTCGAATATACTATATGTATATGAAGGACATGATAAAAATTTTGGTTGGCTAAGAATAGGAACAAGGAGGAGGGTTGGATTTTTTTTTTGGTACATATTTGCTGTGAGTTTGTTGAATCTGCTTATACTTATAAGTTATAACTATAAGCTTATCTACAGATATATGTGCATTGAACATTTTACGTCTATGTGTGTGATAAACTTCCATAGATAAAAATGAAAAGTGTTCGAGAGAGAGAGAGAAAGAGAGAGAGAGAAATAAATGTTGTAGTAGAAGTCTCTCTCTTTCTCTAATACAAGTCGGGTTCAAAATTCCAAATCCAAATTTCAAATTCATTGTTTGAAGTTTGAACGCTAATCGGAGTTGTGTAGTTGAGTAGTTTTGTGTATAGTTTGTTCGGGATATTAAATAAATGAACGCGCATATTAGACAATCAGACATTAGACAGTTTTTTTTTCAGTTTCAAGAGTCTTTTTTTTCTGTTTTTGTTTTGGGATTTTTCCCCAGTCAAATCCAGTCAAATGGAGCGTAAGCGTAAGCGTAAGCGTACTTGAAGGATTAAAAACTATAAAGCAATTTTCCAACTCAAACTGACACAATTGAACGGAATAGCAGACAAAAAAAGGCGATTTGAAAAAACATGACATAAAATAATGATTTTCATGCATGCGATCGGAACGTAATGCTATAAAGCCATGTGTAATGCAATGCAATGTATTTTATATAGATTTTTCTGTAGTCCTGCTCCGTATGCAAGTATGCACTGATATGTTTTTTTGTTTTTTTCTTAAGTATTTTGGTTTTTTGATGTATGAAAGGAAAAGCTAGAGCCAAAGGGATTTGAAGGATGTATCTACATAAATATCTATACAGAATAATGTTATTCCGAGAGAGAGAAAGAGTGTGTGTGTGTGTGTGTGTACTGACTGTGTGTAGTCCATCGTCTATCGTATGTGGCGGACAAGAAAGCGATACGATACGGAGAGCGAGAGAGAGAGAGAGAGAGAAAGAGAGAGAGAACCATGAAGAATGGCCCATTATTTTACGCCAGGATTCTTCACAAATCATGGTAGTAGCTTTACAATCAACTTATCTCCTTACATAATAGCCTCATCCATCCCATTGGCTCAAACTCTCAAGTTGAACTAATCGTAAAAGATCAAGTCAACTATGGCCGTTCTCTCTCTCTCTCTCTCTCTCTCTCTCTCTTCAACTCAAAACAAAATACTACACACTACATACAGATTTTCAAATGCCAAATCCACTGAATTATTTAGATTCTCTTTCTTTCTTTCTCTCTCTCTCTCTCTCTCGAATTAAATATTAAGTATTAGATTCTTTAGTATTGTTTTTTTTGTATCATCATAATCGTATCGTTCAAGGTGTGGCATTCAATTCCTTTTTTCCTTGTCTTCTTCTTTATCTTTCCAGTCTCAGTTCTCTGTCTCTCTCTCCAGGAAAAATCCACTAGATAAAAACCATGAACAATCCAGCAAATGCTTTTTACTATTTTCAAATGAACTTTACAATTATTACTAGAAAAAAAGGGAAATTATTGAAAAAAATCCAGAGTTCAGTTTTCCACCTGAACTCTCGTTTTCATTTTCCTTCTCTTTCTCTTTCCCTCACTAAACTCATCAACATCAACGACGATTTCAAGTGTTCAAAATTTAATATGCATTTTTTTTGAAGATTTGTTACGCTCTTGTCTCTTTCTTATTACTTCTTTTATACATCGTATATTCTACTATATTGTGTATAAACATTCGGATTTCCAATTGAAATTGGAATTGGAATTGGGGAGAAAAAATACAAAAGCTTCTGATTCTTCACCCACATGTCAGATTTGGCTTGGGAAAAATCGAATCGCCTGAATTCGAGAGAGAGAATAGGAGAGAATAGGAGAGAAAATATATATTTTCAGTTTGATATTTGATATATACAACGGATATATTCCTCTTCCATTCTTTCATGTTTGATGTTGTACATTTATATATTGTATTTTTTCTTGTGTGCACTAGTGTTTTTTTTTGACGAGGACGACGACGGTGTATGTGGAAATATATACGATATATTGTGTGGTATGTGTGTGTGTATTTGTATTTAAGGTGGAAAGATGAAGTTTGGTTGATATTTTGTGTGTTGGATATTGATGGGTGTAGTTGTAGTTGTGTGGTGTTTTTAGGTGTATCCAACCTTTGAATGTGGAATATCCATGTGTGTGTGTGTGTGTGTTTTCTTATCCGCGTCCAATGATTATGATTGCAATAGCGTGCTCTTATTAAATAATGTGCCATTTATGCCATTTATTTAGTGTCTGTCTCCTGTCCACCTTTGACTACCTAAATTATTGTTTTACACAGTGAAATGCACACAAAACATGACATTCGAGGGCAAAGTTTGCATAAATGCGTCTCTCTCCTCCCCTCGCCCCAAGATTTATTTCATCTCAACTTTCAAACCTGTGCTTTTTTTCCTTTCTTCTTCTTCTTCTTCTTCTTCTTCTTCTTCAAAACTTACACAACTCCAGTAAACTCAAACTTTAGATTTACATTTACTTTTCGTACATTGTACATATACATGTATGTATTTTTTGATACACAGTCGTCCAATGTCCAAGTGTTATTTGCTACATTACCATTTCCATTCCCATTTCCTCAACTCACTCTCATAATCCACAATCCACACACATGCGTATTAATTTTAGATACTTTGCATATACATATGTTTGTTATTGTGTCACAAAGTTGGGAATTATGTACTGAGATTTTTTTTTTGTTGAGCCTTGATATTTTTGAAATAAAATGCTTGCAATATGGAGAATATCTAAAGTCTAAAGGATTCACTTTTAAAATCTCATATATACGGAAGGATTTTTTGAAACTCGTTTATTCGTTTGTTTATTTGCTTGTTCTGTTTTTGACTTTGCTTATTTGAATCATGGTGTGATGATGGTGTGATTTGTGGTGAACTGACTTGAGAGAGTTAAAAGAAAATGAGATGAGGAGATGAGAATGAGGTACATAATTGCGAGCTAATTAAAAATTAAAAAGAATTATGATTATGACGGCTATTTGGATGTTGGATGTTGGCATGAGATGGTTTTGTTGGGGGGAAAAGTGCACATAGGTATTGGTATATATCTGTAAAAAACTGCTTGCATCCCGTCACGGAAAGTGTCAACAGCTTCAGGGCTCTGGGAATGCTCGAAATGAGCAGATTGTCTGACTGTCAAGAGACTGTCTTTTTTTGACAATGTTGACTCAATTAGGTAGGATGGTAGGTCACATTGTTGGCCTTGTCACTCGCTCGTGATGACAGCGGGAGGTCAAAGTTGAACAGAAAACAGAGCCCGGAGGGGTCCTCAACATACACACAGTGCAGTGCACAGTACACACACACATATATTAAAAAAATTCCCTTGCACATCAGCATATCCACACTTTTCCTCATCTCATTCTCTCTATGCATTTGGCTGCATCACACTAATAATGGAATGTGAAACAATACTACAGAGTTTGAAACAGATCCACATTGTTAAAGGAAAGAGAGAGAGAGAAATGTAGGATGGATGGTGATAGTGATATGGCGATGACTATTTACGTCTCTACATAAAAATACAGCCATCACAGTTTTTTTTATTATAAGACACTCAACTCATTCTCTCTTTTTTCCCTTCTTCTTTCCTTCATCTCTCTCTCTCTCTCTCCCCTTTCAACTCTTCTCCTTTTCTTTTTAATGTCAGTCTCACAAATCCACTCACCACTTTTTTCCATCATCGGAAAGAAAAGTCTTTGTGTCTGACACTCGTAGAAAAGAAAGAAACACTGGGAATTTGAATTGAATTTGAACAATGAATAATTTTTTAATTGAACAAAACAAAAATGAACAAACGGCGTCTTTCGACTTGCACTTTAATTCTGATTTTTTTAATATCCGTACCAATCATTTTTTTTCCTATTAGTAATTTAGTACACGGAGATATATACAGTTAGAAAATGTGAGAGGATTGAGGATGAGGATTTTCTCTATGTACAAGTACAATAATACCTACAAGGAAAGGAGTTGAGAATTTAAAAAGAGAGTTTGAGTTTGGTCGGAGACTAAACGAGTGAAATGTGAAATGAAATTGAAGTGACTCGAGGCTTGAGAAATGAGAAATCAAAAATCAACCATTTTCCTTCAGATTTTTGACAGCCTTCCAGCATTTCCAGCAGGGGAATTAAATTAAAAATTTAATACAAAATGTCCATCCATTCCACCGTACCCTTACTTAACTCACACTCTCTCTCTCTAGGTATATATATAAACGGGCCTATTTTTAATGCATTAATATATTATGTTGGGAGTTCAGTGTGCAGCAGTGTGGATCAAAAATCCTCCGAGGAAATCTATATAGAATGTACACAAAACTGAACACAAGTTTAAAACACTCAAGATTCACACGTGTTCACTTTGTTTATTGTGTTGTGTTAAATTTCCTGTCAGTTTGGCAACATTCACGCACTAAAAAAACAACCTTCCAGTTCCAGGTAAAAAAACATGGAATCGATTTCACATTTAAATATTTGTTGTCGCCTGCCAATTGTTATCCATTTGTCCATCCTCTATCTGTTGTATACTGGTTGTACATATACAAACTATAAAAACCTCACGTAATTCTATAGTTTGTACGTATACAAATATGTGAATCGAACCAAGTTACCTCTCAAGGCAGTCTGCTGCCTTTATATCAATTGCGGTAAAGGGAGTAAACTTTGATTTGGTGGTCCAAGTGACAAAGAACTCTTGGTATAAGAAATATAACGAGAAACCTTCGTCTTTTAAATATAAATATTTATCTATACTGTAAGAACAAGCAACAAAAAAAAAAACATTGGAAGTGCACTATACAATTTATGGGAAATCTGCATGAAATGCAGATACAAAAACACAAATCACAAACTACAAATTACAAATTACGTAACTTGCAAGTTGCAACTATCAAATTCTCAATATGCAATAAAATGTTTAACTCCCATCGTTTAACGATCCTCAACTTGATGGACGGATCGTTTGTAATGAATTATTGTCAATATATTTTTTTTTTACACTTGAATTCATTAATTAAATTATTCGCAATTCTATCTGCGAGTCAGAATTTCTAAGGTCCAATCAAGTTTTTGGAGGAGACGTGAGAATATTGAGAGAATCTCTCTCTCTCTCTCTCTCTCTCTCTCTCTCTCTCTCTCTCTCTCTCTCTCT
>JAIUND010000745.1:0-54277 GCA_034699125.1 Gisinianus flammeolus
TAGACTACGTCCACGCCAATTTTCAGCCAAATCCCTCAGGAACCCAATTTCCCATATAATGCCTGCGATGTCCTTTGTTGTAGATTTTCAGAGTTCCTTTCGGTTGTAATAAATAAGCTTGTGAAATGAGAAGTTTGTTTTTCGTCTTGTTATATAGCCATCCAGCTAACTTTGTCTATTGTTATTGCTCAGGTAAGTTTAGATATATACAATTGATGTGTGAAGCTTTTTTATTCTTTTCATTTGTTTATTGTGCATCTCATCATTCCCCAATTAAAATTTTAATCAATTCCTTTGATTCTTTTTATAAAATGAACAGATCACGTTCACAAGAGAATGGGTGGCGGGTAAAAGAGCTTTCCCTGGTAACAACATGATTTTTCATGAACAAGAAAATGAAGCCTGTCGAAGCCTTTGGCCAACAATTGAACACTTACTACAAGTAAACACACACCTCTTTTTTTCTACATCGGATCGCTTAAAGTTCTGTAGTTTATACTTTTATGCTACTGACAGTGGATTTAGTACTGTAAAATTACAAGGGTCATTTGAATGATGTTGATTTTAAGGTGGAGAAACTTCGAGAGAGAGCATGTGCAACTCAATTAAAAGCTGGTTCATATGTGGGGAAAATGAGTGACAACTACCCAAAAGTCAAATTCAATGTGATGATGAGCAAAACGAAAGAAGAACCACAATTTGAAGATGATAGCAACGACAAAAACACCTAAAATCAACTCAATAACTGTCATTAGTACATATAATCCAAAATATTTATTTAAATCAAATTCCTGAGTCTGTAATCGGTCTGCGTACTCTAAATCGTTAAAAGCATATCT
Source organism: Gisinianus flammeolus (assembly GCA_034699125.1). Taxonomy (NCBI): domain Eukaryota; kingdom Metazoa; phylum Arthropoda; class Collembola; order Symphypleona; family Katiannidae; genus Gisinianus; species Gisinianus flammeolus. Next base: position 840 of record JAIUND010000745.1, read on the forward strand.
CTACTAAAAAAAACAGTTTAAATTTTCGATATTTAGTGTTTTCTTTGTTAGTTATAATCATATAGTCATGTTGTATATACTATTTTCAATCCTGACCACCTGACATTCATTCGACACATACGATAAATTGTATGATTTAATGTGTTTTAATAAAATGATTGTGTATATGTATGTCAAATCCTTTCGAGCAACAATAAAGCATAATAATAATATTAATAATAATAATATTTGTTGCAAGAAAAGGCCAAACTAGGAACAAAACTACTGGTTGCATGATACTCGTAGTCCACCTCTAAATCATATCAAATATCAATTACAAATACATATTTGAAAGAAATTTCAATAATATGTAATCCCATTTTTTGGTCCTCTCCCTTCATTAAAAATACTAATCCTTAAAAAATGTAGTAATTTGCATTTATTTATTTAACGTTCAACAATAATTAGGCAATTACTAATTACATTTACCATTTGGTTTTGAGAATCTTAAGTCAAGTAATAAAATAAATGATGATTGTCAAGTAATATTTCTCAGTTATCGTACTTTCGTTCTGAACTAACGACCAGAATTGGAGTACTTATAGTATACAGATTTAGTGCAAGTGCAAACACAAAAAACATGGAAATAGAAAGTAATAGACATGTGGTAAATGTCATTAGTTTTAGTCAAAGCATGGGGAAATAATGTGAACTGTGAGAATCACTCGAGCTCAAAATCTAAAATCTATACGTATATATATGTGCAGTTTATATCTGTAAAATGCGTGCAAGCTTGTAAATTGTCATTCTGTTGAATCACATGAGAAATGCGTGTAGAAATTTCAGTTTTCATTCTGCGTGTATCTACTTTGCCCCAGTTCTGTTCATATTCGTCAAGTTGATGGAGCAGAAAAAGAGGAAAACAAGTGAAAACGTTTTGTCCATAAACATAAACATACAATGTGATATACGCTGGAGAGTTTCCACTTTCATTTTGAGTCAAGGAAACTTTTTCAACTGTTTTATACTCTGCGTATAGACATGTTTTTTTATGGCTTCATCATCATCAGTTGCATCCCTTCCACTTCCCTCATCATTTGTCAACATCTCTCAGACTTCAACTTCCACCCGTCCGAAATTTTCCACTCAACGGTTTGTCCAGTTTCCTCCAACCATTTCTCTCTAATAAATCGTTTTAGAATTTTGTTCATCGTTTCCCGTCCAACTGGGGATGAAATGGAACAAGCGAGTATATGATAACCGTTTCTTTTACACTGCCACATACGCTACACATTGTGAAATATCGTATGTTCATACAACCGACAGCTTTTTGATTCATGCATGATATGCATTATTAGTTATTAATTATTTCATTATTATTAGTTTTTCAGCGCAGACAAACGTGCTGTTGGTGTTTTTTTTTCAGAATATTTTGGTTTAACCTTCGCTCCCTTTTCATGTACAAATGTTTATTTCAGAAGTATGTACATTTTACTTTTAGACTGTAAGTCCACCGACTTCATTTTCTCAATTTTTTTCAAAACGTATTAGAAAATTTAATCGAATTTATTTCTATCCTTACGCGTGAGCTCACGTTTTTTTTCCTCAGTAAATTGGGCTATCAGATTCGAATTGGAACTCCGATCCTGTTTATTTGAATGAGAGTAACAGCACGAGAGAAACTCCCGAGTTTGAATATGTTTGAGTGCATTCGCAGTCGCTATAGTAGAATTGTATAACCGTCTCTGCGTATTCTCTTTAAGCATTCTTGCATACGAGCCAGAGAAATCAGAACGACAAGTTGTGTGTACACATTTGATGTGATTTGATTTTTACCGTAGTCTCTACCATCTGTATGATGTGATTCTGTGGGCTGCGTGTACCATAAAACGGTGATAACAAATAAATCCTTTCCTCTCCACTATAGAAAAACTCAGGTCCTATCATCACAAAAATCTAATGAATTTGACCACTTTCCCTCATGTCATTTTGTGTGTACAAACACAAACCGCTTAGGCAACTTGTGAACTTGTCACTGTGGAATCACTCATGAAATCACTCATGAAATCATCCAGATCCAAATTCAAATGCACAATTTTTCTCGTTCCTTTCCCGTTTTTTTGTAGCAACAGAAGGCTGAAAAAAATGGAAAGGAGAAAAGACGGATTGCGAGACTGATTGTGAGTGCTTGAATTTATTGATTTTTCTTGTAGGTTGTATGTAGAGACTACGCATTTACATACATACAAACAGACCAAACTGAGCTTTCCCTACTCGAAAACGCTTTCCCCTGTTAAATGTACATGAAATATTTAAATTTACATTTCTATATCCATCCTCGAATGCAATCTTCCACAGGGGAAAGCAGTGATGGAAAAGAGGAGAAGCATTTAGGATTTAAAAGCCCAAGAATTCAAAATGCCTAAAGCCTTTTCTGTACTTTCTACATCTTGAAAATGTAATCATAGAATATACTCAAAATGGAAAACTCTACAAATCTCTCCCCCTCTTTCTTCATCTACCTCTTTATATTTTCATATATATTCCTTTATTATTTCTCATTTTCCAATGATTCAAGAGAGACCTTTGTTTTATTCTGTATTCTCTTATAGGCTTTCCATTTGTACGGGGAGGGAAACGTCGTAGTTTTTTGTCTTATCTTGTAAATTAATAGAAAAGGGTCAGGATAATTAATTTCCCTCCTACCTTCCTATATATAAATATATCAGTACGCAGAATAAGAATACGAATTAATCCTACAGATCGACCGTGGTTTCCTCTTTCTATACTTTCTCTACACTATACCAGGGAAATGGTATGAAGAACATAAGAACATCCTCCGACGAGATGTTATTACAACTTACAACTATATATTTACAACGTGGTTCGGTTCATGAGGTTCATCTCATCTCTCTTGTGGCTTCATCATCCTCCTTTCCTTCGCAGTTTCATATTTCATTTCATATATGACCATCATTACAATTAATTCTACGCTATGAGAGAAGCTCAAATTCCGCACACAAATTGCTCTCGTTGAAAGTTCAGATGATATCCTGTAATATGAGATGAGAATCAAGAAAAAAACGAAGCATATATATAGTTCCAAGAAATCCCCAAAGCAAAATTCTCTCAATGCTCAAGCTGAGTCCAAAACCAAAACCGAAAGTTTGTGCGTGAGTCTGTGAACTTTGAATACATATACACAGGCAAAAATGTTTTTTTTTATATAAAACTGCTCTGCCTGTACACGGGAATGTGCGTCTGATATATGGATATAAGCATTTTTTCAATTTCCCCAGAGTTAAATTTACACATTGCATTGCTCTCTCGTCTGTGTCGTCAATCGACATAATTTGATTACATCTCGCTTCATTTGACTATATATAGCTTGTAAATAGATTAGTTACCTCCAACTCATAATTTATTGTAAAAAAAGGTGTGATGAATCCAAGGGCGAGAGCTACAGAGAGAGAGAGAGAGAGAGAGAGAAATGTAATGGAAATATTTTCTAGAGATTCTCTCTACAGCCTCCAAGGAAAATTCAAAACAATAACAAGAGGAAAATCCGGGTGAAACTGGAAAAGGGAGAAGGAGACAGAGCGACGGGAGAGGAAATTGAAATTCACTGAGTTCGGAGAATTCTTTTTTTCCGGGCAACACAAATATCCAAAGGAAATCCACTGCGCCACTCCGACTAGACGAAATTTTCACACACACACACACACACACACACACACACACACATCTGTAGAATCTGTACGCACACATATATACTGTACACGAGTACACTCAACAAATATTACACACAAAAATGTTCCACTTTCAATTTCATCCGAATTTGTTGTGAGGAACATTCGTGGAAGTCCAAATAATTTAATCAAATTTTACAATTGATAAAAGTCAATAAGTGTAGATTTATGTATAATTTGACTACCCACTGTTTTTTGTAAAGAGTACCGATACGTAATTCGTGATCGAGAATTTGTGTTTGTTATTGAAATCCAATGGGCGTGTCGAGAGAGAATTTTTACAAATTTAATCCAAAACAACAACAACAACAGTGAAAAGATAGATAATTAAATTCATTGGATATTGAACTCTGTTCTATAGCTTCTGTATGTGTGTTTGTGTTTTGTTCTTATTCTTATTCGTATATTAGCTTAATATTATCAAGTGTCAGTGCTTCAATTGTTTTGCATAAAATATATACGTACTGAATTAAATTTGACTCGTCGCAGTCATCTGTCAAGTCAAAAGTCAAAATGAGTGTGGACGTAGGGAAAATGTGTACAATTAAAGTCGAGTGTAGATGGATTACTGATATACTTAATCTTAATTAAGATTGAAAACAGCTTGCTGCCTCGTCTCTATGTATACATATATATGCGCAGTTATGGAAGGAATTAAGAGACTCGACATTTTCGAAAGTTGTGTGATCTTATGAAATATTCAATTATTGTCTGCCTTTTTTAATCGTCTTGTATTTTACGGGTTGTTATGCATTTTTGGATTGATAAACGAGCCACTCAGCTTCATTACGGACGACGACGTCCGGGCGTTTTTTACAGTAAGTGCCAAAACTAAATAAATATATGTAAAAGTAAAAAGTATGCATATGTTTTTGCAAATGAAATGAATATCTTACATGTGTGTAACATTTTCATATGTATAATGTATATGGATATTTTTCTATATGTAATTTTGTAGGTGGGAGATTGGGTCGTGACAAAAACTTGACGAATCCCTCATCAGCATCAGCACATCACGGAAATTCGTCTTCATTCAGTGGATTCTCTCATCATCAAAGTAGTGGTAGCAGTGGATTGAGTAGTCGAAACAATAGTAATTACATTGTGACACCCCAAACAAACCGATTCCAGCCTATTGACTCCATACGGGAACAAGCCCAATTAGCCTGTCGTCTAAGTCTGGCTACCACGGGTAATCTTTTTGAAGAAAAGATCACGGTTTTCCCTGTGTATTAAAAATGATGTAATCAAAAACATGATTTTATCATGTGCATTTGTGTATTTTTAAAACTACGAGGTGTAGGAGGGAGTGGAAGCCCTTCCAGTCGAAGAACCAGACCCAGAACCTGTAACTCCTCCAATTCTAACAATTCAAATAATTCCAATTCAAATCAATTATCTAGTGGTCAGCACACTAGCCGGTCTAGATCACAATCTCGCGAACGACGTTGTGACAGAGAAAGACGTCGACGATCCTCCAGTTTACGAGGCACTCCGACTCATCAGAGTAGTAGCGATGCTCGAGGCACTCCAATCCCGTCAGATTATGAACAAGTACAGATATATATATACAAAATATATTGCTTCAATTAAAAAAAACCCTACTTATGTATATTCTATATTCTATCTATATTCTATAACAATGAATGTGTTTGCAGCAATTGACTTCTTCCTCATTGACTCCATCGTCGGAGATATCCGACCCCAAATGGACGCGTACCAAGAGAATCGGTTTGACACTATGTTTCATGGCTTTCATCCTACTCTGCACAGTGGCAGCCAAGTTCATCATCGAAGGGCCTTCTCTCATCGACACGAGCCGTCGGGGTCAAAATGAAGCCACGGCGTACTTCTTCATTACCGAGCTGGTGTTTGTCGCATTTAGTATGGCACTATTCTTCACGGGAGTGGCGTGTCTTCGAAAGCGAACAAATGACTATCTCCTCCGTCATTTTAATCAACACATTATTCAGTCCACGTCCACGGGGGGAGACGGAGGAGGAGGAGGAGGAGTCCCCACATTGATCTCCTCCACTCATCCTCATTTCGGTCTGAATAATAATAATAATAATAATTCGTCGGGTAGTGAATATTTCGAGCATAGTAGTACTCATGAGGATGATGAGAATCAAGAGAATTATTTTCTACAACAACAGTCTGGGAGTTCCTCCTCCGGAGCCTATCATGTTCATCATCATTTACTCCATCCAGGCATCTCACCCACGTCCTCATTAGCCGGTGGAAATGGTGGTGGTGGTCCTTGTCTCTATCATCACTCCCCAACAAACAACTTCCTCCGAAATCAATTGACTTCCAACAACTCCAATTTCAACTATAACAATAGAAATACACAAGCCAGTCATATTATTTCTATGGGTCCGGATTTCATTGCGAGTAATATTGGAGGTCGATTTTATGCTGGGAATTCTCATTCATCCTCCAGTAGTGGACGTCATTCATATGGACATCCACATGATCGTCGTCATGTGGGTGGGAATCTCATTCAGTCCCAACAACCACCGCCTTATCATATTGCTCTGTATCTCCCACTCCCCAGTCAGGATGACTACTACTATGAGGATGACATCAAAGGCTCTTTTAAAGCGAGGGATATCCTCATGAAATCCTCCCTCGGCCATGATACTAATCCACATTTGTCTTTCATGGACTCTGAACAAATTGATAAGGAGGATAATGGAATTGATGAGGTTGGAGGTCAACAAGGACTCAACAACACAACTACGACAAACAATTATAATGAAGCCAGTTCAAATTCCAATCCAATTGAGAGAGCAGAAACGCCTCCACCGTCATATGACCAGTTCAATTTCAAAATTTGAGCAACAACAACAACAAAAATAAGTACACTAAAGGATTTTTTATTTTGCTTTTGATAGTGGACTTTGGACTTTTGAATGTATGAAGTTGTGCATAGAAAAACGGGCCACATACTACAATACTATCTAGAAGTCGAGATATTGGAGTTTTCCTTTTGGTCGCTTTGGCGCCACGGCGTTTCTCGATGATCTTGTAATTCAAAATCACAAGAAAGAAATCATCATATATTTTGTTTGAATTAAACTTTGTAAATTAATTAAAAATACTTGCAATTTTTTTACAGACTTCTAACTTTTTCCATAAAATAGCCCATGCTTTTTTTGCATATGAATATGCAAAAAAGTGAAAAGTAGTATGTGGCCCGTTTTTGTATGGACGACTTCATATAGTCTTCAACTGTGTATATACATATAAAATATTATAGTTTTAGAATGAGATTTCCCATTATGCTGTCTCATCATAAATACGTTCAATTTCAATCCTAGAGCTGGGCTTTCCTATACCTGAGATTGAAAACAACATACATTGTGATTAAATATATAATTAATATATAGGTAATTATTTCTTCGTACTTTTGGGATTTTTTGTTGAAAATCTCAAACCATGTACAATTAATAAACGAGGAAGAATATATACCAGCAGCAGATTTCATAGCTGGTGTGTACTTAACAGGTACAAAAGAAGTATTCGAACTATTCGAAGTACATATACAAAAAGTTAAGACATGATTATACTATTAAATAAATAACTTGTTAATTATACTTGAAGGAACAAATAAGCGCTATTTTACGCTTTAATTATGGACATGACCCGTTCCAAATTTTATTCATTCGAAAATGCACATTAATTTTATTATAATTTTAGTATAATTTTTCGATCGTATATATTTTTCAATTTCGTTATTTATTTACAATTCACTAAATAGGATTTATATGTATGTATCATTTAGGAATAACTGGAGGAAATGTATATATGTATATATATATATATATATTTCATAGTATCCATACCTGCTCAAAAGTTGCAGAAATTTCTGCGAAAAAAAGTGCAGATTTCAGTTAAAACCGATCTGCAACGTTTAGCAGAAACTTCCTGCAATAGGGTGTGCAGGAGGCTTCTAATCGAAATTTGCCCATTTTTTCGCAGAAATTTCTGCAATTTTTGTGCAGGTACACTATGATATATATTAAGAAATAATGTGATGATCGCTACTTTTTGGGAATCAAGCATCAATTTAAAATGAATATGTACTCTCGATAAATGAGAATGTACCTTGTAAAAAAAACTATATATGAAGACATTTGCCACTTTAACCTTATCCTAACGTGTGTATGTAACACCTCTTGTTTTAATTTTTAATTTTGATGCATGGAGTATTTGCATCTTTATAGGTTGTCTTTATATACTTTACTTTACGCAAGTAAAATATAGCGTCATTGAGAATATCCCCGTTTTCTGTTTAATTTCGAGTATAGATTACAACCTTTTTAGGAAATTATATAGCGAGCCACACCTAAATAAAATGTACCTGCTGCCTTTTAATTATTGTTAATTATTGTTATTCTGTAAAAAAAATAGTTTCCATATTATAAATATCTTGAAATCCACAAAATACGTACTATGAAATGTAGAGCATAGAATTTAAATGTACATAAATAACTACTGCTTAATTTTCAGTCATTTCTACTATTCGCTACATTTGACTTGAAGTCTTGACGAGCAACTGCAAGTCAAATACTCTCGCAATTGATTTCCGTTTCCTTTACTATAAGCAATGTACAATCTACATTTTGGTACATACTTACGATAATTACGACGATTCTTACAATATTTATTCTTGTTAAATACGTTGAGAATTATTTGAGAATAAAATGTTACAAGTTATTACAAATGATTCAGAGAGATTCGAATTTGCTTGTTTCTTTATTTTGCATTTAATAAAATCGTCTAGCATAAATGGAAAATACAACAAACAGTTGGAGCATTTAAGACACATATTAAACAGTGGTTTCTGTAATTTAATGGAGAAATTTTTTGAGTCTTATGAAGCCGTGTAGTCTACACCCAAATGATATCTTAATAAATTTCACAGCAAAATGTATAATGAATGAGAACAATTGCGCTTGCTGGATATGTGAAAAATACATAATAACAAAAGTCAAAGATGTGGACAAACATTTAATAACCTTTCACAGTTTGAAATTTAAGCGTTAACAGAGAAACAGAGAAAAGTCAGTGTGGATTTTGTGCATCATTATTATTATGGCTGATTCTCGACTGATGAGTTTTGGGCTTCCCTTTTGCTTTTACTTTGGACGTATTTGTATCGATCACTTGATTCGTCTTGGGATTCTTATTAGTTGACAGTTTTTTGTATCTCAGCCAGTACAAAAACGTCAATGCAATTGAAAAGGCCACCAAGAGTATCGCCAATGCCTAATAATTTCCAATAATTATATATTATATATAATATTATATTATTATTACGGTATTAACTAAAACATTTAAACGATTAAAACGAATTGCAGTATATATTTATATACAATGATAATTTTTAGCGTAAAAGTGTGAGCTCACAGTGGAGGTCAACTTCATGAAATAGCTGTTGCAGATCCCCCTTTGTGGGAAATTAGTAAAATTTCCATTCATTTGAGCTTTTGTCGAGTATTTAAACACTTTCAATTCATTTCGCTTGATGATGGCGCATATTTGAGGAAATGGAGCAGTCAGATGATTATTCGTCATTGAAGCTTGATGATAGAACAAATCCAGTTGCTTCACAAGATGAACTTCAAAGAAAGCCCCAGCAGTTAAAATTAATGTGAGGATTCCAGTGACCACCACACCGCATAAACACGTTTTTGGCTTTGTACAAATTATATATAATTAATAATTAAATGTCCTAAAGTAAGGCAATAATAATAATTATTATTAGTGTTGTTATTCAGTGTGGAACTGGAGATTTACTTCATAAAGTCGTTTCTGCTTACGCGTTGCAGTGTCTGTACTATGGCTTCGATTTCCTCTATTTGAGGCTGCAGAAGGAATCTCCACCTCTTGAATCTCATCTGATTCATCAGTTTTTTTAGGATTGTCCGATTGAAATGAACTTCCCGGTTTCGGGGATTCCTCATGAGAATCCAACGTCAAGGGTAAAGACTCGACATTATGTTTTTGTTTCGAATTCATATTTGAATTAGAATTCAAGTCAGAATTGGATGTTTTCTGAGCATCACGAGTCGTTTCTTCCTCTTTACTCGAATTCTTCTGTTCTTCCAGTTTTTGTTGTTGTTGTTCCTCTGCTGTTGGCACTGTGGAAGTGTTCGCTGTGGCTTCTTGGTCTTTGATGTGTTGAGCGTGAGCTCGTTTGAGTTTTCTCTCACTTGACAGTTCATGGATGATAAGAAGAACAAGTAAAATATGATTGAATGTGATGAGAATAAGTGAGATTAGTAGAGCGTAGTCAAACAGTCCACGATGGTAAGATCTTTCTGTTTTAATCCAATGAATCTCATTCAAATCAAACGTTTCATTTTTGTACTGGACTCTAGTTTTGGTTTTTTGGACATAGTCGGAAAATTTACTATCTTCAAACACGGCGTCGGCTAATAGTAGAATTGAAATCACGCCTACAATCTATAAAAAAATGCATATTCAATGTTCAAGAGCGGTGACGAATTGTGTTGTTGTTGTTCATTTTGGTAACGCGAGAACTCACGACAGCCAATCCTTGCAAAAATGCCACATGTCCAGTTGTAATTTTGCAACCCATATTTTCCCTCAAATGTCCAGTTGTTTAAGGATTTTTCGTTCCCATGAAAGCTCTGTCTTGCTATTTGCTATACAGTTGACATCTTACTAGGAACATTTAAATTTGAAATTCATCTTTTCCCATTAAAACCCCGATTACTCATCACACAAGTCTTTAAATTTAACGTAAATTGTAGTAAACCTGTAAATAACCTTTAAAAAAGTGTATCACAAGTACAAAAAATTACATTTACTCATCCCATTGCATCGCTCGCTTTCGCATGAATTATCGAATTCCGAATTGACACTCTCAAATGTCCCAAATAAAAATTCAAATTTTGACTATATACGTGTTCCATATTTTTGTTTATTTTAATTTGCGATAACATATGGGAAAGTGTGAAATTCGTCCTGCAAAATTCCCCAGCGCAACAAATATAAACAGCGAGCTGAGACATAAACCGAGATAATTGAATTTTCATATCGGTTTCGGCCTTGTCAAATATTTACCCTGCCACACAGAGTTATAGCTGAAGCAATGATCCTCGGCTCTCGCATTATTAATGGAAATGGGAATTCTAGTTATACCTAGAAACGGCAAACTACATATAATATGCAATTATGGAAACAAACTGTCAAATGACTGTACTTGAGCAAACCAATAGCTCAACATAATTCATTGGTAAAATATGTATGTACAGATATAAATAGTACAAATATTTCCCACTTGTAATTTGCATATGAAAGTGTGTGGTGTCATGTCCGAATCGTAGTCATCAATACAGAATTCTTTATTTCACCTCCTCAACAAATTGCAGAATATTGAGATGGATATCGTTTATATGGAAATGGAAACGACGGAGATATAGGTATCATAAAGTATATCGTAAAAGTAACATGAAACATTTATGGGGCAAAAAGTGAATGGTTCCTATACAAAAAATGTGTATGTATTTAGTATTTATAGATTTTTATTGGTGGTCTGAATTGTAAAAGTTGAAAATAGTACTATTATGTATTATGTATTATTATTATTATTATTATTATTATTATTATTACTAGCTTAAAGTACGTTGGTCAAAGTTTTCACGGTGGTAATATAATTGGAGGTGAGGAACGTGTATCGAAATCGATCATTCATCAATATAGAGATAGTTTGAGAATTCAGGATATTGGCACTCTGTCATTATGTCACGGAGACAGAAAGAGAGAGAGAGAGTTGGGACATGGAGTTCACATTTGGAATGTCTGCATATGTTTGTAGTTTGTACGTATGTAAATTGAATTTCCTTTCTCCATAGTTCTATTATAAATCTTTCATGAAGTCCACACTCAGTGTGAGCATTGCGAGTTTGGTGGACATGACATGCCGTAGTTTATTGTTTATTTTCAAGGGGCATAATTCGGTTATCGGTTTGCCACTGTGACCGTTCCCTAATACATTTTTTCTTACCGTCCCATTTCCATTTCCCCCCAACTGGTTGAGCTAGTTGTCTCTGTCTTTTGTGAAATGTGTCAGTGGACTGTGTTGGCGTGACGAAGGACGGAAAGTGTGCGCAGTGGTCATCAAAACTTGAATTTGAAAATTTTGTGAGAGTGACAGAGACAGAGAGAACAGAGAGAGAAAGCGAATTGTCTAAATTATTCGTATTGTTATTCAAAGCTACATATCCATATACACACACACTGTGGACATTTCAGTCCTAATTCAAAGAGAATTCCCCAAACAGTCGCATTAAACAGTGGACAATTTTATTATTGTTACATTATCATGAATTGATATCAGTTTCCTCTCGTTTTCACTCTCCACAGTTTCTATATCTTTCATCTTGATCATTTGTCTTCGTAATTATGGTTAGTTTTATTTCCTGTGCCATTTTGTAGATTAGTTCATCATAGTTTTTTTTTTTTTTTTGGAGAAAGTTTAAGCGTGTGTTTCGTTTTTTATTCTTGCTATCAAGTTCAGAGTAAGATAAAACAGCAGAAAAGTGAAAAACTTCTGAAAAGAGTTCTTATATTTCGTGTTAAGTAATATACAATACAAACAAAGGACCGTATTCACAATGTTCCTACCATTTTCTACGTATCTTTTGGTGGCCTTCAATTTCTTGACCACTGTCACAATTGCTCAGGATTCAATACCGACTGTTAATATACGTAAGTTTTCAATTATAATTATTATATTCGGGTTTGAAAATTGAAAATATTCGAATGAATCACAATTTAAGTGTGGTAAATGGATTTTATTGATTTGTACAAAACCACAACTTGACAAAAATAAAGAAATGCCAAAAAGCCTCTTCACAAAAGAGGACCTCTTGAGTAAAATTCAAATAATGGGTATATTTTATGGAAATGTAGGCTATTCCGCTGCATGTCTTGAAAGAATTTTAGGTTGAGAACTATTTTTCCACTGTACTGTGTAGACAATAAAATTTCAATAAAACCACAAAGCGAATCTATACGTTTACAAATAGACATGTTACTCTAAATGAATTCCAACCCGAAATATACTGTCAATTCTCTTACAAATTGTCGGGCTAGAAAATCAAGTGAAAGTATTCAGACTTTCTCTCAATCTATATAGATTCTAGAAATATTCCCGATTTAATTTTAAATATGCATAGCACAGCTTAATAATAACAAGTTGAATTTACCGAGAGACATTTGTTTGTTGTTGTTTATCCATTATGGTGTAGTAAATAAAACGTTTCAGTTATGCGTACAATTCCATGTTGGTATTTGTGTCGTCCTTGAACGGACACAGAGAGAGGCAACTTCGCAAAACATCATTTGAATGGCATACAAATGGAGTAAACTATACAGCTTTAACTGTAAAATAATTAAACATTGTTTTTTGTTTGTACATATACTGTTTGCGTGGATATAGAATTGTTCTAGGCTAGGCTTTCCCTTCTCCGTAAATGTTGTAACACCACGAAATGCGATCCGAGGTAAATGGTCAAACGGTAACATAACACGGTGACCTTTTTTTCAAAACAAAAAAAAATCCCCCTTCACTATTTGCAGCTCTACAATTGGAATGAACAAATCAAGCATTTTGATGATCATATCAAATGTACATGGACGTGGAAGAATGGAGAAAGCAGGAAATTATGGCATCACTTTGATATGAAGCCTTCATTTGACTTTCTCCATCACACACACAACTCACACATTATTTCAACTTTTCTCTCACAAAACCCATGATATCATAATTCATAATATGATACAAATACGTGTGTGTAAGTATGTGTGTGTGTGTATAAAAATTGACAGCGTAATATAGCATAAATATGAGAGTATGAGATGACGATGGTCTATGTATTCCACAAGTTCGTGTCAGTGGGAAATGATGCCTCCTTGGCAACTAAAGTCCAAACCTCATAATTTTTTCACACACTCCATCCATATATCCTCTTGAAGAAGCTACTCTTCAAATATCTATGCACACAAATACCCGTGTTTGTGTTTGTGAGTGTGTGTGTGTGTGTGTGTTGTGTGAATTGCAAATAGTGATACCGTCCACGTATCTGTATCTGTATGTCCAAGATATCCAAATGAATCGATACACATTCGAATTGTATACATTGATGAGTATTGAGTATTCAGAATTGAGACAAGAAGACTTTCTATCACGTTCAAACTATTGCTATAGATAGAGAGGGAGAGAGAGAAAGGCATTTCATTCTTTCTACAGCTTAATCCGTTACGGTTCTGCTTCGGTTTATTTAACTTTGGACAGTATAATACAGCAGCACATAATATTGTATATAAGTATCCATTCACCCTTGTAATTGCAATATAGTACGAGTAATAATAGTATTAAGGTAATGGTCGTGTGTATGTAATTTCACATTGTTTAATTATTCATCGGATTATTATCGATTCCAAATCGAGCGTTCCGTTTTCAAAGTTTGGACTTGTGGGACGACTAAGGAATGTATAAGGAGACTCTCAAGTAGATATAGATACGGAGAAAAAATAGTCCAGCGAAAGATATAGATAGCTTTATCGTCATTGTATTTTCCATCGAGACTTCCCAGCCCTCTATCTTTATATTTATACACACGACCACAAAATGTACTCTCGAACTCGTAATACAATACAATACAAAAAAAAACATGTAGATACAGTACAAATGGAATCGACCATGCTGATAAGATAAATTTTAGACAATACAAATTCGGATTACAGATGATTATTTATTATTTGTATTTGTGATATGTGTGTGCAAATTTATGGCAAAATCCAGGGATCCTCAACAATACAAGGAAAATAGAGAATAAGAATAAGAACCACAGTAGAAAAGAATGAATACAACTATACAAAAGCATGAAAGTACTTGAGAGTTATTGTACAAATAAAAAGGCAATCCGATCGAAGAAAAGACCACATTTCTAAACTTGTAGAATTTTTTATTCCTTTGTTATTATGATTATTTTATTATTTTATGTATATATTTCTTTTTATCTGCCCACTTTGTCCTCCAGTTCAATATATTTGGCTTATTGTGAGTGAGGGGGTTTACAAAAATTCATATTAATATTTATGTACGATATTTGTGTTTTGTCCACATTTCCATTTGTTTTTTGTTGGTTAATTGCGTTGCATATAATATTCAATATGTTTACACATTATGCATATAAAGGGAAAAGGAATATACTTGGGAATGTTACAGAAAACCATTTGCATTTCATTTCATTATTCTTCAGTACACTATATTTGTCACTCGTATTCTGCAACGCGTATTATCCATTAACAATCATGTACATTGACAGGATATGGGCTTGTTTGTGTGTGGTCAATCACTTGACAAAGGAAACGTCAATATTTGAATTGTCTAAGACATCTCGAGAGCAATTATAGCTGATTTATCTTTGATACATGAGCTTTACCATGTTTTGGCGAACGAGGCATTTTGACTATTTTTTTATCGTAATCGAAAATTGAATCCTTAATTCAATGGTTTTCAACATAATTTCGTTGGTCGCTTTAAATCGAAAGGAGTGACTTGCCTATGATAAAATTCTGATGACAATAATAAGACTTTAAATAATTTTTGATTTTGCAGTTTTCTTTTACGAATTGGAATCGACCAAGACGTTTTTTGATCTAGCCGTGGGATATGTGAAACAGAATGGAGGTTTGGGAGTGAATGTGGGTGAAATATATCCCATTTTATCCAATCCGGAGACACAAGAGGCCACAAAATTAATTGCAGAGCGTAATTATAATAATGACAATAATAAAAATGAGTATGCAATATTTGATTGTTTATGGGAATGGAATATACATATATGTAAATGTGGATGTATTTGTGGGGTGGTTTTTTAGTGTGTGCCGAAGTGGATAAAGCAATGAAGAGTTCAAGCAGGCCGGATTTTGCTATTGATTTCACTCGACATGGAATCCCCTCCGAGTCCGTCAAAGTGATTACAAGAACCATGAAAATACCCACCATTGCTGGGACTTTTGGTCAGGAAGGAGATGTCAGGTGATATGAGATGAGAGAGGAGATCAAACTAAAAATACACAGACAAAGACAATTGCACAATTGCACATTGAAATTGTTTACTTATTTTAATATTGTGGTGGTGTATAGAGAATGGCGATCATTGACCGCGGTCCAAAGGAACTATTTGATCCAGATATCCCCACCAGCAGATATCTTAATCCAGTCTGTGAGATCCATCGTAGATATGCAGAATATGACCAGTGCTGTCGTTTTGTTTGACCCACAAATATACGGTATCCCTAAATAACGGTAGACTCATTCATAACTCCGTCTCTTGTGACTTAAATTATTATCATATGAGTAACTAAATATTATGATGATGAATATTGAATGCAGAAATGTATCACAAGTACAAATCCCTCCTTCAAAACATGCCGACTCGTCATCTCCTCACAAAAGTTGAACGGGAAACACCGAAATTGAGAACACAAATTCATAGGCTGGTTCATGTGGACATTGTCAACTTTTTCATAGCCGCAGATGTAAAGGAAATCTCTGCAATTCTTGCAGAAGCATCCAGTTTTGATAAAACAGCTGATGGACCATATTTCAGTGACGAATTTGCTTGGTTCTCCATGTCCATGGTTAAATATACAATATATATTTCAGACTTTCTTCTCATTAATTCGTAAAATGATGAACAATAAAAATTAGAATATGTATTCATCAAATTCCTCAACATTGAATATAGGAACCCGGAGTCCCGAGTTGCAGTGGTTGCCGAATCCCAGCGTCGGTTGTTCATCTCAGTCCAAAAGAAGACACAACTCGAGGAGAAGATCGAAGACGATATTTCAATGGCCAGCCGAACGTCAAACCCAATTGTTTGACCGACATCTTCTACTTCGACTTGGCAGTGGATGCGATCGTGGGAGCAGGGTAATTAAGAAAATATTACGTAACAAAACTTAATTACGGCGGCGTTATGAATTTTGTTATAGGATTGTAAAAACTATATATAATATTTATTTAATTTTTAAAATGATTTGAATATGTACATAGGAAAACAAAAGGAGCTGGGGGTATCCTCTCGATTAATCCTCCAATTCAGTGTACAGACTACAAAAAAGGGGTTGGAGATCAAAACGAATTGCAAATCAATTTATACACAGAACTAATCAAGGCTGCAGCGGATAACATGATGGAGTTTGTACTTACAGCGGACGGGAATGGGAAAAACTATCCAAAATTTGAAATGAAAATCGAGCGACTCGTCTTTGATGCAGGTCAAATGAATCCCAAAGAAAATCAAATCGTGGGGAAGTGGATATCTGGATTTGAAGAGAAGGATGCTATCAAATATGATGGGACTTTGGATTTAGTGAGTCATTTGGCGTACACTGTGTTCCGTATCGTCACCGTCGTGGTACGTTCACATTCTCATATTTTCAATCCATTCTCAACCATATCAATATATTTTCAAATAGACTATACATATATATATAATATATATATATATAGAGCGAGAGATTTTGGACTAATTTTCTTTGGTTTTTTTTATTTTTGTACATAGCAACCACCATTTGTGTACTGGAACGCATCCTGTGTGAAGAATGAGACGGACAAATATCAACATTGTTTCACTGGCTACTGTATCGACTTGCTTCACCGCATCCGAGATGATCTCCGATTCAATTTCACCATCACGAACGTCACTGAATATGGCTACATGAAAGAGGAAGCCCCACATGAATGGACAGGAATGGTTCGAGAATTGAAAGACAGGGTATAAAGCAAACATTTTTGAACTAATTTGTAAAATTCCAACTACCCATATGATTTCAGATATGTAGTAGTATTATTTTAATTGGTATTTAATTTTCAGAGAGCGGATATTGCTCTTGGTGCAATGTCGGTAATGGCGGAAAGAGAAAGTGTCGTGGATTTTACAGTGCCGTACTACGATCTGGTTGGGATCTCCATTCTCATGCGGAAACCCAAAACGGCCACATCACTCTTCAAGTTTCTCACGGTACTCGAAAATGATGTGTGGATGTGCATTCTCGGAGCGTATTTCTTTACAAGGTTAGTCCCATATTCTTCATTCTAATGTTTTGCAGTTTTTTCTTGTTCGAATTTCAATTCCTTCGTTGCATAAATACTACGTAAATTAAGGAGAATGAAAAAGTTTTCATTTCCTCATACTCATATATTTCTATATATTTTCTATTTCAGTGTCCTCATGTGGATTTTCGATCGTTGGAGTCCATACAGCTACCAAAACAATCGGGAAAAATACGAGGATGATGAAGAGAAACGAGAATTCAATCTGAAGGAATGTCTTTGGTTTTGTATGACTTCATTGACGCCGCAGGGTGGTGGGGAAGCACCAAAGAATTTGTCTGGTCGTCTCGTGGCAGCTACTTGGTGGTTATTCGGTTTCATCATTATTGCTTCATACACGGCCAATTTAGCTGCCTTCTTGACCGTGTCACGTTTGGATGCCCCCATCGAATCCTTGGAAGATCTGAGTAAACAGTACAAGATTCAGTATGCTCCGCAAGTAGGCAGCTCAGCTTGGATTTATTTTGACCGCATGGCTCACATTGAACATCGATTCTATGAGTATACATGCCCATCTTTTTTTTTCTCTCTCTCTCTCATTTCCCCACATTTTTATATTCTGGAACTTGAATTTGATTGTTGTATTTGTATAGGGATTTCAAGTAGAACTATATATAAAACCATATAATATGTATAATAATTAATGTGATTGTGTTGTTTGTAGAATTTGGAAGGACATGTCCTTGAATGACAGCATGAGTGATTATGAAAGATCCCAGCTCGCGGTTTGGGATTATCCAGTCAGTGACAAATTCACAAAAATGTGGCAAGCCATGCAAGAAAATGAACCTCCGGAGACTTTTGAAAAGGCAATTGAACGAGTTCGAGGAGCAGACAATCCAAATGCCGATGGCTTTGCTTTCTTAGGTATGCAGACGAATATATTTCACTTTCAATTTTTGAAAATAGTATTTTCTCTATATGTACTTACTATATCTGTACTTTACAACTTTTCATTCTGTAATGTCATCACAATTATCATCCAATCCTTATGATTTTCGAACTTTATCGTATAACAGTTCAACATATCAAATTTTGAAGTTTTGAATTTGATAAAACAAAATTATACACCTGAGCCAGGCGTATAATTTTGAGATTAAGAAATGTGTATATTGTGTGACTCAACGTGATAAAAAAAAATAGGGGAAGCGACGGATGTCAAGTACCAAGAAACAATTACATGCGAACTCAAGGCAGTGGGTGAGGAATTCTCACGGAAACCTTATGCAATTGCAGTTCAGAAGGGTTCCCCATTAAAAGAATCATTTTCACACATGTAAGGAAAAACTGACAATGTCAGTCACATTATACCTTTGACGAGACATTTTTGAATTAAATAATCAACCTCCGTAAAATACAGGGATGGATTTTCGGCCTCCTCTTCCTTAGTCATTTACCCAGATCGTAAAATGACGTAAATCCTTGTTCAAATTGCGATACAATTTTTTGTGGTGATATGTGCATCTATGTATAAATCCCCCTTCCATTTCTAAGTTTGAGGAAATCCTTCAAAAATCTTATTTAAAATTAAGGATTGTTGGATTTCTCAGTTTTAGATAACTCGATTCAATCACTATTCGAGTATATATTTTATTTGCCAGTACGATTGTAGTACACGGGTATTGCACAAATCCTGACATTAAATCAGGCTGTAAATGTAAATCAATACTAAATACGATTACGATACAAAGTACTCAAATCCATTGAAGACATTGGAAAAGCATGTGATTCACCTATGTAGTTGTTTAAGCTGTATGAACGAAAATCATAATAAATATGACTGAGAAATGTATGAGTAGGAGATGCAACTGACATCCGGTACGAAGCTCTCATCAGCTGTGACGTACAAATGGTGGGTGAGGAATTTTCCCGGAAACCATACGCTTTAGCTGTTCAACAAGGCTCTCCTCTCAAAGATCAATTGAATGACGCGTAAGAGCTCTCTCCACACAGTCACATCATTCTAATAAACTGAATGGTGGCATTTTAATTTTGTCAACTTGTCAAAATGTATTCAAGCACCACAATTAAGTATATCACCCGCTTTTCTTGTGTTTCATTTCATCATCACACTACAATTATATTTGCACAGCGTAACTGGCAGTAAAATGATTATAGCTTCACGCGACGCGCAATTTTAAAATCTGCTTCAAATTTTGAATACTGTTGAATGCTCAACTATATATTTTAATTTCTATAAAAGGATTCTTAAGCTTTTGAATCAACGGACACTTGAACAGCTCAAAGAGACATGGTGGAATGAGAATGAGTTCAAAGCAGACAAATGTCCAAAGGATGACAACCAATCCGACGGAATCAGCATTCACAATATCGGTACTCAAGAAAATGACAATAATAATTATCAGTGAATTGTTCTCCCAAGTGTACTCTCGTAACAATTTAATTAATGAATGTACTATGGATGTGTGTATTTGAAAAAAACAGGTGGTGTGTTTATCGTCATCTTTGTTGGCATCATAATGGCGTGCTTTACATTGGTATTCGAGTACTGGTGGTATCGTAAGAGAAACATTGCTGAGGAAATGGCTGAAATGGCTTTACCAGCACCAAAAGAATTCGGTGGTGTTCAGGCAGGCGTTTTCAACCCCGAGAAGACGGACTACAACACCCAGTACAACAAGTAAGACGAAAACACTCACTAAACTCTATTTAATTTTGTTTCATTTTTATTACAAAGATTTTAATATTTTTATTGTCATATTGTATAATGAAATCATTGAAATCGTTTCTTACAAAATATCTTTACAATTTTTCTTTAATTTAGACCCGGCCGTACGGATTTGCCTACTATAGAAAATTCCTGGTAGTGAACATCAAAATATATTTAAAAACATATATATATGTATATGAAAAATATACAACACAAAAAAGTCTGGGTGAGTGTAGAATACAGGATTGGAAGAAAAACTGTGTTGCCAATTAATTAGCCGAATTAATCTATATAATATTACGTACATAAATAAATATAACAAAAGCTCTTTTGATTTCCATCAATTCTAATTTACTAAAAATGTATTCAGCCGACAGTTCATATATTTAGTTTATATCGAGCATCACAGATTATATTATATTCACAATAATAATTATCTGCATTTACGTTTAATTTCAAACACACTGTAGTGGATGTGATTATTTAGTGTCCGCCGTATATTATTAATCAACTAATGAAAAAAAGAGAGATCCTGCACACATATTGAATGCGACATTATATAATTATCTAGCAATAATTTTGGATTTTAATATCTATACTAACTACATAAATACTGTACTACAATACGAATTACGAACACAACGTGGACCTGTGCATGTATATAAGTATAATTGCGAATCGGCAAATATCGTCAACTACCGTAGAGCGGAGTGACCACACATGAAGAAATTTTCAGTTTGTATATATATATTAGTACCTTATTGCTTATTTAAATCTTTTCCCTGCGATGCGAGTATATACAGATAACATATCAGCCTTTACTTCATTTGGTGCTATATTTGCAATTTAATTGTTCGTGCATCATATATAAACGATACAGATATATATACTTACGTATAAATATATATTTAATCTTACATGAAAAAATATAACGATTCCTATATAATTAAAAATGAGCTTGCAAGCCAAAATTAAAGAAATATAATTGATATATATACGAAGATTTCCAAGTTAATTATGATTAATTATAATATTTTATGTATTGTAATACAAAAATTAACTATTTTATGAATGCCTGGAGAAAACGTTCGAAATAAATAAATAAAATTTACTTGTTGAAAAACCCCATATGAATATTTAGCCGTTTTCTATATTTAAGTCTCACAAACTCGCGACAATCCGTTTCATCTATCATCCCTTCACGTTTTTTCTTCTTTCTTCTCTGACAGCAAAAAAAGGTATGATGAAGCACTGTGAATTCATGTGGGATGTTGTTTTATTTTCCTAATTTCATATGGCACGAAACAAAACATGAGTTCACTTTTACACGTACACACAACTAATTACGTGACAAAAGGCTCTGTATCAAACATCAGCATCAGTTTCAGTTTTAGTTTCCGCCGTATTATATAGTTTTTCTGTTTCGTTGTACTGTCAAAAACACACACGGAACGTCGAGCGTAAAAGTTTAATGCAGACCACGTTATATACATATGTTGTTGAATTGGGACAAGGGAAAAAAAAGCAAGTGTGTGTAGAGAGAGCTATAGAGAGTATTCGTATAATAATATATTTTTAAAAATATTTCCCCAGCATACATGCCTCGTAATATTTTGTACATATTCATTCTTGAATTATTGAGCAAGAGAACTTTTTGCTGGTAAACCGTGTCCGTTCTGTCCATATCCGTACGTTACGTTATGTTTATGTGTGTCTCTGGATGATGAGATAGATAGAAAGAATTTCCTGGAAGACAGAGTAAAACTATGCATGTACCTATATATACGTATCTTTATAGGGTTTTAAATCATGTGATATGTGCATTATTGATTGAAAAGCAGAATTAACAGAAAACTCGTAAAAAAAAGTCCACACGATTCCAATAGTTGAGCGGTAGAAAGTATGTATATGCTATATACATAGAAATGTGTGTGGAGTGTGGAGGTGAGTTTGTCCAGAATTTATACAATGTGCACGGATATACTCTTAAAATGAAAAAAAAATCGGACAAAGGAAATGACAGAATGAGAATTTTTTGTGTGTCTCTGTCAAAAGCCGAAGGAAGAGGTTGGAAGAAGCCTCACAAAGAGAATAATAATAAAGCGAATGCGAGTATGGATGTATAGGTACATCACTCAAGTCCTTGTGTAAACTGAGACCAAATGGAATAATTGAGTGGACAAGGAAAAAGGATTCAGAAGGAAAAGCGTGAGCAATATATGTATATGGTATTTCAACTTGGGATTTTTTTTTTGCGAACCGACAAGGCGGAATAATATTTCAAGCTCATGTGCTAGTTTTACAATTCAAAGAATTCCTTTTTCTTATCTAAACTGTACTTATTGCAAATCCCTCAACTGGACACTGTTATTGAATATTCAATTTCCCCATGTTAAAATATGGCCACCCAATTTGTCACATAAATATGTAAAACGCAATCGGCTCATTTTTCATCGTCTCATAATTAAAAGCGCCAGATATTATTTTTAAGCAGAGACGACTTCATAGGATTATGATATGATTTAACGATTGTGGCATTCAGAAAAATGCGTCTCACATTCTCACTTGAATATAAGTACTTAAGTTTACTTCTCAACACACAGTCATTTACTATAGTTATGACATCTGCCTTGGCCTTAGGCTTCTCAACCTTAAACACATTTCATGCAGATGACTCATAGTCATAATAACCTTTTATTTGAGACTGCAATTTTATTACGAGTAAAAAAACTGCAAACGAAACGATGAACTAGCCAGAGGCCAAAGGACAAAGAACTATACCCAACAGCTACCAACAACTATATGTACAGATAAAACAAAGAGAATTGCAACAAGCGAGGATTTTCTCGTTTCTAATTCTAATTTCATGTCTCTCAGTCTCTCTTTCCTTCCATGATTATCATGTATATGCAAATAGACAACATTAATGTATACACAGTAATACACACACTTGTACAAAAGTCGATGTCATATATCCACTTGGTGCATATCTTTTATTATAATGATGATGAAATTTTAGTAGTAAGTATGAACTTCCTTCGTTCAGAGTAAATGTATATGAAAATCTGACTATTTTGACACACACACACACAAACACACAGTATAGAAACCTTGACTGTTGAGCATCTGTACGCCCACACTCGAGATTTTTTTATATTTCTATATCTGTACATGTGTATAGGTAGTTGGAGAATGCGGATTTGTATGTAAGATATGACATGTCATTAAAATAAACCGAGACATGCATATGCATATATGAATAGTACAGTAGGTGATATTGTCTACCCTGTCTTGTTTGTGTTCATATTAGCAATACAGACATGTTAAAAAAGAGCCTAACTTAAGAGAAATACCCAGAGAAATACATGGTGTGTATTTAGATACGTATACATGGCAAAAAGAAAAACCCTATAACGATAAGATGAGAAGGGCTAAAGGAAAACACACGACATTCAAACTCCAAACTAAAACTACACACACATACAGCATCCATCAAGTTTGGAGCGTGTCCAGAAAGAGCTTCCTCGAGCCCACAGTAGAAATACACGCAGTTCTATAATATATTATTATTATAATACTCTCCTGCCTTTCGGCTCCTCGCGCTGTGTGTATTTCCCTCAGTGTTCAATGTTGAGCATTCCTCCTTCGATTGACTAGATTCTAACAACAATTTAACTCTCTCTCGTATGCAAACCCCGACTACAAATATACATACATACAAATTCAAAGTCCTGGTAGTGCAAGTGAAAAACCTTTTTGTGATATAAGTGTAAACTTTATAAGGGGGAACAAATTGGTGTACGGGAGTACAGTGAAGGATATAAATGTAACGATTTTTCTTTATAAAAGGACATGAGAGAGAGAGAGAGGGCTGCAGTTAGAGAGACTCGAAGTCAAATTTGAATTTGAATTCACAGTCTGTTCATTTGTGTTATTGTCAGGGAACTGATGTTATGGTCGGGGGAGGAACTAATCGTTTCTGCTTCATTGGATTTCCCATTTCCATGCAAAATTTCTGTCTTCATTACTTCAAGTGGGCTATGTACAGGGAAATGATTGAAGTCAAAATATATTGAGAGTGAAATTTGAGAGGGAAAAACGTCACTGTGTCTCGCGAGTCCACACAAACAAGTGAGTGAGTTTGGAAGGAGAGGGTTAAAACAAACAGGAAAAGTTTTCTATATGAAATCGCAAGTGAATTTAGTTTTGAACAGAATCCGACGACAGCTGAATCTTCTTCTCCTTCTGTCCTTTGTTACGTTCCTCTTAATCATTACGTATAAAAATCAGAGTGCTTCATATGGCGAGTCAAATGATGTCACTCTTTCTCCTTCAGTTAGTCATAGACGGAATCGGAATTATAGTCAAGTGAAATTGAACGAGTCCGTCAAATCTACTAACTGGAGTAAAATCCAAAGGGATTTGTTTTCTGTGAATCTGTGGCGATCCCAAAATGAGACAGAGGAGCAACAAGATGATCGGATATTGAGGCAACTTGAGTGGATTCAAAGAGTTTCCCATTCAACATTCATTAAGACTTTGAAGGTACTTACAAGATGAAATCATATTGTATTATGTATACTAATGGTATCATACTGTTTATTTAATCATTTAATCTTGTTTCCCCTGTCACTCTCTCTTTCTCTTTCAGCCCAAGAAAATTTTAATCCAGGATGGCTTTTTTTCCTATTACGGACTGAATGGAAGTCTTAACTGTCCAGTGTCTGGATTCGAGTCAAAATGTGTACTAGTGGAAGACAATTGGTATACGGGCATCTTCCGGGATCTAGAGGATTTTGATGCCGTAGTTGGGATTCGTAATTGGGAGTACAAAATCTACGAGTCCAAGTTACCACGATGGATTCGACAAATCCTATTCACCGTAGAATCCCCCTATGTCACACGCTATGCGGATTTTTCCGTGAACAATGCTTTGTTAGCGAGCTACTGGAGAGGAAGTGACTTGACTGTGCCTTACGGGAAATGGATTTCCTTTGATCAACTCAACTCTACTCAGGACAAACAACAACTTTTCCCTTCCCACTCGATTTTACACAACAGTCCAATTAAAACTAAAATGACAGGAAATACAAAGGAGGAGCAGCAGCCTTCCAACTACTCCATGAATATGACTAGGGGGAAAAGTAAAACGAAACTAGCTGCAATTGTTGTTTCCGACTGCACACCTCAAAACAATCGACTCGGCTACGTAGAGGAACTGAAACGGTACATGCCCATCGATGTCTATGGACGATGTGGGGACTTGAAATGTGATTCAAACTGTTTTTCCACGCTTGGGGAAAAGTACAAATTCTACTTGGCTTTTGAAAATGCCAATTGTCGGGACTACATAACCGAAAAATTCTTCCTCAACGCTCTTCAGTACTTTCAATTCTCATTTTTACTATTCAGTACTTTAAAAACCCTATAGAACCTACAAAAAAAAAAAAAAAACATTCCAAACTTTTATTTTTCTCTTGATTTTTAATTATCATATTGCTCTTTTTTTAACTTCCTCACATTTGTATAGACATGACATGGTCCCAGTGGTTCTTGGCGCTCACAAAAAGGACTACGACTATGCTGCTCCACCTCACTCTTTCATTCATGTGGAGGAATTCCAATCTCCGGAGCAACTTGCTAATCATCTCATGAAGCTTAATGCAAACGACTCTGCATACAATTCCTATTTTGAATGGAAGAACAAAGGGGAATTTGTGAACCACTGGTCTCATTTTTTCTGCCGTATATGTGCTCTACTACATTATGCTGACCATGTGAAACCAAAAGTCTGGCCTCAGGACTCCACATGGAAAAATGTGAATAAATGTCTTCCAACTGGACGATGGTACTGGGATAGATGAGAGAGCAGTGATCAGTGTTCACGACAGCAGCAGATATACAGATATATAGTCACAACACACAACAAAGTTCCATCTTGAGACATTTTTTATTGAGTTCTCAATTCTCAATTCTTCTGAAAACAGTGCAAAAGATAAACTGAAAAATAATTGAGATATTTATTTATTTTATATGGAGTGAAATCTAGATTCCGAAATTTATTACTTCATTACCTAGTAGGTAATACCTACGTCAGTATTACTTCCCAGCTTAATCGAATTGTGAGCACTATGTGGACTCGGCACAATCACAGATTTCTATTTGTAGCAAAATGTTTGACTTCTATCCTTTGAAGTATCTGTTTTACTTTACTGCAATGCCATTGTCAACGAAAACTCAAAGTAGCAACTGATGAATCGTATTTTGGAGAAGCCTCGGCGACAATGGGAATCGAAGATAAATAATAACTTATTATTAATAAGTGATTTAAAATATTTATAATTTATAAATTATAAAACCTTGAAAAAACAATTGCTAAAAAAAGGTTTTCTTGTCTTGATATATGTATTATGCAGTGTGAGCAAATTAATTTATGGACAGTATTTTATGACAGTATTTACCGATGGTTGTTTTACATGTGCGTACATATTAAGCTTAATATAAAAAAAACCGTCCATAAATAATTTGCTCACGCTGTATTTTGCAGACCGATGTAAATAAATGACAATTGAAAAAAGTAAACATGTGTTGACTATTGACTACGAATTTAGTCGACTATAAAGAAAATAGTCGGATATTAAAATACAGTGTGTGCAAATTCTGTATGGACAGATTCTATGCTAGGTCTTTACCGATGGTTGTGTATGCACATGTAAAACCATCTGCGAAGGCTTACATTGTATCTGTCCATAAATAAAATAAAATGCACACACACACTGTACAACAATGGAAAGAGAAGACAGATGATGTTCATTTTCAACATTCTCGTAATATCGATTTGTCATTACAGTTTATCAGGCGGGCAAATTTTTGAGTTTGGAAAATATGATGGACATAGCAACAGAAATGCATACAGTTTTTGACATGGTCGTCGAATTGTTCCCGGATGACGTTCTCAGCATCACTTCCAGCACCTCTCTTCCTCATTCCCCAACTAGTGAAGACGGCGTATTTGTTGACAAATGTGGCGGTAAAAAATGTTGATATGGGTGGACGAGCTATTTTGCATCCTTTAGCCAGAGTACGGAGACGGGGAAAACAACTTCGTAAGATTAAATGAAATATTTTTATGATTTTCATCAATGTGTATAAAAACGAGTGAAAAGCTAATTTACCATTTAACTATGTAATGAGAATGAGATAAGGTTGCTGGATTTCATGTGTACAGATCTCTTTCATATTTTTAATAACATATAACAAGTTTTTAAGTATATGTCTATACTTGCAGGGTAAGTACATAATTGACAATCCTTGCAAAACGCCGTTTTGAAAACGGTAACAGTATTACAAACACTTGAAACAATCCTATGATAACATTTACAAGAATTATTATTAATTAATGACTCAACTTAATACATGGTTGGTGAATGGGGAACGAAATGATTATTTAACTTTCGAAAATTATTTTAAATATTATGATATAATATTCAAATATTGTAGTAAAATAAATTTCTGCTGCTTCGCATTTCCCAAGAAGTATACCTATACAAAATGTATGCAAGATAAAAGTATAAATATACTATTGAGTACAGCATAAGAATATAAAATATATATTTTTTTTCATGTTACAAGATGAAGGAAATGGTAACAGGAAATGGTAACAGGTGATTACAAATTATCCTTATGTTATTTAGCTTTCAAATACCGTATTTGAAATATACTAAAAATCGATAATTAATAGAATTTTAAAGTCTCAAATATGGAGGAATGTTACTGTCTTTTGACAAAAGATCAAATATATAAGAATAAAAGTTTGCGGGGATTTTTACAAAAACCATTACATGGTATTATGATTCATAACAAAAAGAGTACTCAAGTTTTTGAATTTATAGAAATCACTTTGTTTCTCAATCATTAAGTATTGTTAATAATAATTTATTATTAGTACCTCAAGCTCACATCTCTCATATACTCATTTATCGTTATAATGAAAGTTAATACATTATTTCAAAAATAACACGTACATTTCTTTGAACCAATCCTTTGATTTTACAATAAGTTAACTTGTTGGGAGGTTGTGACCGGCCACACGTGTCTAAACAACACCGTAAATAAATAAAATTATAGTGAGTAATGACTGCTGGACATGACTAATAATGAATAGAATATAAACTGTTTTGACTATTTACCCTTTCAAAGGTCTAATCTAATCTTTATACATATGTACAAGTACAATATACGAAAGCGAAATAGAATACATATATGACGATATCATCATGTAGTACTGACTATATTCAACCATACAACACAATACTTTTGACGACAATACAATAGTAAGATTATTGTAAATGTACCAATAATTTATTCTTAATTAAATTATACAATATACAAATGCATACAGAAATTATTTTGATAAATGCTAGCTGGTTTTACATAATGAAAAGTTACTGGAAATGACATAGACATGATTCATATAGGTATACCTAATTAGAATTACACTTTTTTATAATATATTATTATACTTATTAAAAGACTTTGGTCAGTAAAGGGTAAACCATATATATAATATATACATTATAGAATTTTCTGACTCGTTTTGTTTGTATTGTGTTATCATGAGAGGATGACCAACCCTCGTCATTTAACAAATGCTAACTATGAAGCCATATAATACAAAAGCAACATGTATAGTATTTCTTACTTTTTTCGCATCTATATGTATAATATCCTTATCATTATAGAAAAGAGCGGAGTTGACTTTATCTTGAAATTGAAAAAAGTCAACCTGTAGTTTGGCATGGAAAAATAGTATGGTTGCACATTATGTTGTTTCATTTCTTAAGTACTGGTTTTATGTTTCAGGACATAACAGTGATAACAACACACAACAAAACAACAACAACCATTTTACACTACTTGTACAATATATTATATTATTATTATCATGTTTACACACAAAAGTATAACCTAGAAATATTTTGTCTTGTGACTCGATATTTTCAAATCTGTTTCTTAATATTCACTTTTGAATATTACATAGAAGTATGTAATAGGTGTATAGAATATATAAAGGTTGTGTCAAATTCAGGTATGATTGATTAGGACTACATACGGAATCCTACAGATGGATAGATAAAGTTTTTTGCGTTTTACCTTTTTTCTTTCCTTCAACAAAATTATAATGACACGCACACAACTATTAGATTGCTTCGACTCGGATCATTGCTAAATTGATTATTATATTTCTTTGCTCTTAAATGACTTTTTTAGTTTTTAGTAAGAGATCAAGATGATAATGGTCTTGAAATTGTACAAATAGCACTAATCCTCTAGTGTTACTCCTTGGAAAAGGAAACTCATACTCTCCTTATGGTGAATACGTCGGATTGCCTCGGCTAGAAGACTGCTGATATCCACAGTTTTGATTTTATGACATTGAAGTTTTTGCAACTCATGAGGGACAGTATTTGTGACCACTATTTCATCCTTTAATAAAATAGAACAATTTAAGTTGAATTATTTACGAAATGAAATCTGGAATATTTACTCACAGTATACGTCTATCGACTTACTATTGGAGATGCCTCTAAAAGCTTTGGGGCATCGGCGGAGAGAAGTCCATGAGTCGCCATTACATATATCTTACAAGCTCCCCGTTCTTTTAGCACTTCGGCAGCCGCTACAAAAGATGTAGCATCATCTATCATGTCCTCCTACAAATTGCAAGGAAAATCAATTTTTTTCAAAAACTACACCATTAAATGGACATTCGTAGTACCTTTACTCATGTACTTTATTTGATGATTTTAAACATATAGCTGTCATGGACATGAGAGATTGTAGAAAAAAAGCTATAGATAATTACCACCATAATAGCAATACGTCCCCCCACATCCCCGACGACTGTTAAAGGGGGTTTCTCTTTAGCCGGAACATTCGGGACCCCTCCACATCCTACAGTACGACTTTTGGGCACATTAGGGGGCGAATAGCGTCCATCTACTTCATCCGTTTCACATTCCTTGTATTCACCATGGATGACAGCAATTCCCACTCGAAGACGCTCTGCATACGAAGTAGCTTTTTTAGCTGAACCAGGATTACGGGCAACAATGACACAGTTTTTATAGTCTGGAATCTATTCACAGGAATTCAAGATTTGTGTTTAAAAAAAGAAGAGAATTCAAAAGTTTATTTGTAAAATACAGTAAGTCATCACTTGCTTTACTGAAATATTACATCCGAACACTTACACAATCCTGAATATACTGAAGGAGAAAAGGCGAAGCTCGCAAGTTGTCGATTGGACAGTCAAAGAAGCCCTGAATTTCTTTACAATGTAAATCCATTGTGATAATATGCGTAAAGCCGGCTTTACACAGCATCTTCGCCAGGAGCTTTGTAACTATGCATCCCCGTTTACGCATTTTACCTAAAACAATAGTTTAAATTGTCATTATCTACATACAGTTCATTGCATTAATAAGTATAAAATTACTCTAATTATTAGAGCCTAAAGAACAGTATCAATATGTTATTTTATGTGTATTTTATTATGATTAATCTCACATTGCTTGCTATAAGGTAAATAGGGAATAACGCCAACAATTTTCCTCGATGACGATGTTTTACAAGCATACGCCATTATCAACATTTCCATAATACTGTTATTACAGTCCCTAAAAATTCATTATACCAAATAACATTGTATGCGTTTTTCCAATGTGTTTTCAGTTTGCATGGTATTGAGTAATGCTGAAAGTGGAAAATTCCATCATTTTTGACTTACGTGGAACCAGTTTGAATAATATAAACATCTTTTGAACGGACGGAATCGCTTATAGCGACCATTGTTTCCCGATTAGATTTATGATGTACTTCACAATTCCCTGGTTTCATTCCCAAACGCCTAAAATTATACCAAATAAATGAATAAATGAAACTTATTGAACAACTTAAAATCACGTATGCACATTAATTATATTTATAAATACAAAACGTATTTTCATGCATGATACATCACATTTACATATATATTTAAACATTCTACAAGTATTATTACCCTGTAACTAAATTAGCCAGTTCCGGGTGAGAATTTCCAGCCAATAGAATGAATTCACTTGAATTGTCCATGGTAGAGTTTGGAATAAGTTGGTGATCGATGCCGTAATGACAGTACAGACTTGATGACCCAATAGACTCACAGTGCATCTCAGATTACAACGGACACATTAAATACTACTTATATCTTCTCACTTTTCCTCTAGTTCCCTACTTGTATTTCCTTTCCCAGAGACTCCAGTTCTAATTGAGAAATCAAAAGAAATACGATTTAAAACAGGATCAAATAAAATATGTATCACATTCCTATATGTATATGTTTAGAAAATAGTTCTTATCTTATTTGTAATTTGCTCAACTACATAATATTCAGAATACTAATAGTAGTATAACAGCCATACAATTACAATAACACAAAAAGTAATAATTTCATTTTCTAAACCTTGTCAAGTTGCAGTCAAGTTGTACAAAGAGCTTCCAATGTATAAATTTTATATATAATGATTGGTGAAATCACCTTTTATAAGCTTCAAACCCTAAAAATAAACTTGGGTTTTGTATATATATTATGTCCAGGTTACTACAAGTGGTTGAGACGGTTTTCATATATATAATGTACATATACGTACATCTTATCGATTAAGAAGAGAAAAAAATAAAGTGTAATCAAATCCCCTTCCGTGCCAGTCACTAGCGATTCCATGTATAATGTAATGTATCACGTTCTTCTATAAAACATCTTTCGAACTGAAATGACCCAGAAAACGTAACCATCCAAGGATTTAAACCACATTGATTACCGATTTCATCAAAACCATGGTCTCGTATATTTTAGGAATGTGCAAAACAAGAACATGCATGCAAATATACAATGAGTAATAAGATTACTTATAAATTTACTTAATTTGAATAAAATCTTGATTAATCTTGGTTTGTTCAAGTTACAAAACTCCAAATAAATATATAAAATTCGTCTACATAATATATATAAGTACAAACTCAATATTTCCTAACTATATTTCCTACGTATAGTCAAACTCACTAATAAATATACCATAAATATACCATAAATGCAAGCAAAGTAAACCATAGCCATTTATAAGTTATTTAAAGTATTTCTATTTTCTGAATTCTGAACAACTATTATTTAAAATGTTCAAGTCTTGCTCAACTTTACTTAGTATTTAATCTATTTAAGTTTCTTGAAAGACATTAGAAATTAAGCAAAAGTACTACTATACTACTAAAATGAAATGCACAGTTTTAAACTTCAGTTAATAATAATTTGTTAGTGTATGATTGTTAATTTGGCGGTGAATTAATTATAATTCTGAACCCCACCAGCAACAATGAAACACGTTTCGCATTGTACGTGTGTGAGCTACAAACTCGATATTAAAACTCTACTAATGTAAGTACATGCACAAAAACCTAATCATGTACGTATTCACCATTATACTAGTTATAAATGTCATTTTTTAAATAAAATACAATTTTAATTACCTAAAAGGAAGGTAAAGATGATTTATTATTCAATTCCAGCAGCCAGCTGACCAACAAAATGTAGACCTATAGATTAAAAGTTTAAAAGATCAAAAAAATTGTAAGAACTTTTGAACACCGTACGTCTCCGAGGACTTTCAACGATGAACTGCAGTTTCTCATGAGAAATAATAAAGGAAAATAACACATTGAGAAAACTCACGATCACAGCTCGGGGTTTTCTCAACTGAAATCAAATCAAGTCTTTATTATTGATTTTAATATATATATATATATATTATAATTAAATTAAGTAGAATATTACCGGTGAAGTATACGAAAAATTTCAGTTAAAATAATTGAATATAATATATATGCATGTACATATATGTAGGTGTATTACAAAATAAAATAAAACTATGCCATCAAACATACTGAAATACATATGGATCTCGTGCTCGTGCACAAGTAACTGCTTAAATTCTTGGAAACGCACACACATCTTACTTACACATGTTTGGTTTCGTAATAATTAGTCAACTGGATAATGTCTTTATGTTTAAATTGAACATGTGTTATATATGTGTGCAGTCATGTTTTGAAAAATTTTGTTTATCATCTCTTCTATAATGTTTTGGTGTGTTGTGTGTATTACATTCACAAACAACACTGCTGTCTAACATCATAGTCATTATAGGATAGTGTTTTCATCCCATTGATCCCATGGTAGACGACGTTATTTGACTGATTTTGATACACAAGTTTTTCAAAATTTCATAGTGATGGCATTTAAGAGTTCAACTGGAAAAGTGTTATTGATTTATCTGGCAAGTCTAACATTATCACCTTTTATTAGTTTTAATATTAATTTTTGTGCCGATGCTCAGGGTTTTAGAAATCGAAATTCGATAGGGAGTAATAGTAGTAGGAGTGGTGGTGGTGGTGGCCAACAAATACCAACAGGAAGCGTAATGGTGTCCGGTACCGTTGTTGACATGAGTAATAAATTTATACAGCGGATCACTGGTGGGGGTACTTCGTACATTTCCTACACCACTCCAGGTGGAAAACCCAGTTTTTCTCGAAGAATCAAGGATACAAATCGACATTTTGTTGTTTTCCCGGATCATAGTTATCCTTCTGGAAGTGGACACTACATTGTGTTGAGAAAAATGATGATGGGGATTGGAAGGGCTAAGGAAATCATTTACGAAGCCTATGCAATGCTTTTAACGTAACAATACATACATATACATATACATGTTACATATACCTATTTAATGTTTCAAAAAGTCAAAATATTCCATACTTGTATCAGTATGTATATATAGATACACATATAATTCTGGGATTCAAACATCATGTATAATATACATATTGTGTATATACTCGTAGAAATTCTGCAAGAGCAATGGTCCTTAATTGGCCTCATGATGGACCAGGTGCATTGGGTCAACAGGGAACAGCAAGTGTGGGAGAATCCGGGAAACAGTCTCCAACTTTTTTGGAGAATGGACAGTCCAAGGGTTCCAATAATCCTATGGATATTGGACCTGTCGATGTTGGAGAAGTCGTTGTTCGCCCTCGACGGCAACAAATTTTAACACCCGATTTTAAGACAATACAAATGACATTTAAATCCGACGAAGATTCCATTAAGAACTCCCAGGACTCCCAACCAAGTGTACCTGAGGATTTTAATGGATTTTCAATTGAAGCAGAAGAATAAAAAAAAATTCAAATGTATATTTAATATCAAACACGCATAACATTTGTATCATCTCAATGACATGTTAAATGTCATTTTATCAGCGTTGCAAATTAGTAATTCAATACTTATACATGCACACAAGTACGAAGGAAGGAAATGGGCCATTTTTGTGGTCTCATACAACAACAAAATTCATCAGGACAAAAGAATTTTTTTCCAAAACCCAATTTTTGTACACATATTTATACGCAATTATGCAATAATCATATCGTCGGTTAAGTTCCATAACCGTGTATTATCATTTGGCCCCATAAGGCGAATTTACGTGCGCGTTCATACATGCTAACGTGCGTATACTCCTTCAGGGGCCGAATGATAATACACGGTTATGGAACTTAACCGACGATATATTGTATATATACAATAATATACATTTGGCATGCGGAAAAAATGCGACCCAAACGAAATCGGAATCCTAATGAAAAACGTTTGACAGAGTTGACACTTTGAATTTCAAGTTTGATCAAGGAACAAATGAATATAAAATTTGTACATAACATTCATAGTTTTGAACGTGTGGTTACTATAAAAATTATGGCAGACAATAAATGATTCACTTTTGCATAGTACTGGAAAAATTAGGAAATGAGGAAATGAGAAATTCTTTCCATTCTTATGCATAGAGTCCAAATGAAATGCATTCACAATTATTATTATTAGCGATTTCATAAATTTTATTGTCGATAATTTTGACCTTTCACAGAAAGGAATTTGGTTTTCATTTAATAGCTTTTTTCATTTTTGAAATTTAACATTAAATTTTAATTCTGACTAGAAAACTAAAATCAACACAAAAAACAATTAAATGCATTTTACTCATATTTTTGTCTTTCCCTTTCTTGTGACTACAAATACAAATTTGCATATGATTACGAACTTATTAAATTCTTACTCAAAAACATTACAGATATATAATGAAGTCTTGCAAGCGTGTGTACAAGTTATAGCACAGCATTCTTTTGTTTGCTTGAATTTTTTTGTTATGCATGCAGCAATTCTTAGTAATAATCATTTAATCATATATCGAGTGCACTACTTATAAAGCAGTTATTGACTTGAGTTTAAAC
This sequence comes from Gisinianus flammeolus, assembly GCA_034699125.1. Taxonomy (NCBI): domain Eukaryota; kingdom Metazoa; phylum Arthropoda; class Collembola; order Symphypleona; family Katiannidae; genus Gisinianus; species Gisinianus flammeolus. The sequence goes on from JAIUND010000745.1 coordinate 36,790, forward strand.
AGGAAAAGAGAAATTCTCGCTTTCTTTGCTAAAACAATTTGTGTTTACGTTTATTATGTTTTAAATATAGGTAAATGCGTTTTCTAAAGTTCAACAACCATTCCTTATCATATTGCATTGTATTATACATTTTTTTGCTTTCAAAATTTAGAAATCCATGGGATTTCATATTCGAGCTTAAATTTTTTTAGTGAATCATATTCCACACACTACTTTTCTCGTAATAATACATCCAAGTCAATGTTAGGTTATACCTAACAAAAACAAGAAAATTGTCAAAAGACTACTTTTGTAGTTAAACTTGGTTGACGGCGTGTATGAGTGCTGTTGTGTATTCCCGAGTGCTTGATTGCCCCCCAATGTCCTTGGTCCGAAACTGTATGCAAACGGGGAAAAAATATGTAGAACATTAGTATTTCAGCGTAGTAGAATCTCATTTGAAATGTAAGAATATCTTTTTTCTTCAAAAAATCAAATGTAGAGGCTATATATTCCACTGACCAGTACAAATTTATATGGCAATCCGTAATTTCCACGATATTATTATGCATTACTATACTGAATTGACACACTAATGAATTGAAATACAGGATAAAGGGATTTGCGAACAGAGCACCTAATTACATACATCTGCAACAATTTGTACCGCAATACTAGTAATAATTAATAACAATATAATTATGAACGCGGCATACAAATAAAAGCGTAGACATACTTATTTTAAATAAGTTATTAAACCCAACCCAACAAAGTCATTTCATTTCTTTATAGTTTAATTCTTTCTGCGAGTTTGCCCAGAAAAAATAACTAAACTGCAAAATCAAGTTTCACTTTACAAAACACCTGTTTCCTTGTTTTAGAGTAAGTAAAGGATAGAGAAGATTTTTTAATCAGTATAACTACTTTGTTCGAGAGACAACTGCCTTTTTCATACTTGTAACTCACGACTTGGAAGTGCAATTTTGAAGCGTGTAGCTAAACAACATAGACATATATATAGATACTCTAGAATCTAGATACTAAAATATCTGATACTTCCATGGATCCATACACTAAATCATTTAGTACACATACACATATATAAAGCAAATTAAATCTCCTGATGTACAAATGCTATTGCTATTAGTATTATTGCTAAATACTTTAAATGTCTTTATAACAGTATACATGTTTATTGTTTATCATATTTATATTCGCATCGATATAGCAAATTGAATTTCACATGCAAAACTTGTCCTTGCAAATTGCTGCATTGATAAGTAAGCCCCTCAAAAGATTTTGAAAACAATTTCATTTATCCATTCAGCAGTCATCATCACCACATTGTATACACAAAAAAAGTAGTGTCTGCCTTGACTCGAGGCCCTCAAATTGAAATTCCGAATGAAAGTAGAATGAAAAAGAAGAACAGCGTACGAGTAAGTAGGTAGGTAGGTAGGGTTTAAATATGAAACCGGTTTTTATCTTTCTTTCACCTAACCGCTTATACTTCTCAACTTCCCACATGTATCCTTAACTATATCTATCACAGCCAAAAAACACCATTGACCATAATGACACCTTGGTCAACCTCATCTCCGTTCTCTCAAAAACTATAACGCAAAACGTAAACCATTTTTCTTCCCTGAACTCAAATCAGTAAGAATCAGACTCGTCTGTAGTCTGTATTGATTTGATACTATACGAACTGTCATATTTTCAAAACAAAGCGAAAAAAATTCCATACACAGGATTCAATCCATCATGGTATTTCCTAATAAAAATTCTCCGGTTAATTTTTTATTGCTACTAGTTTCCTTTCTATCTTCTGCTAGCTGGACGCAAGCAGAAACTCTTACACTTTATAATCATACAAACCATTACGGTAAGTGTGTACAAAATAAATTCCTATAGTCAAAGAAATTATACAGACCGAATATATATATATTATTGTTGTAGGAAGTATTAAAAGAGTGTTTGTGTTTTGTTCAAAAATGTATAACATAAACAACAAAAAAGTACATGCCCACTGAAAGTAAGCAGTCTTTATTAGCCATTATTTATTAACTAAATTTTCTTGTATGTTGACCAAGGTGACTTCATACTACTAAATATTAAGGGCTGTACAAATGTCCCGAAAAAGTGGCGTGACTCTGCGTCCAGCTTAGACGTGCATGGAAGCTGTCTTGTTTTCTACGATGACTTTGATTGCCTCGGGAAAAGAGTGACTCTTCAACCTCATCACCGAAAGTACATGGAGAATTTGGAAACTCTTGGATTTAATGATATCATTAAATCCACTCGTCCTTGTGGACCCAAAAGTAACAATAACCTACCAATTTTTCCACACAATAACGACTTAGTGCCCCCAATAAAAAATGAAAAGACGTTTCAGCGGGTTCGATCCGCAGGTGTGTCTGCTAATTATTAAAGGACAATCCTTAAAAAAATAATCAAACATTTACTCCCATGAAAAAGAAAACTTGTAAGAATTCCGTACAAAATATGTACTGAAAATTCCCTATACAAAGAAAAAATGTATGACTATATATAACTAACAAAGAATTCAAGACGCATATTGTCGTATATTTTTCTCCCTTGTTACAAACTCTCAATTTTTTTTTATACAATGAGTTCATTATCATACAGTTTATTTAGACGTACAAGCCCCCCCCCTTGCTCGAGCCTGCACAAATTATTTTTACTCTAACGATTTTAAAAAAACAAGAATTTATATATGACATTGCAATAACCTTCCTTTGAAAATGAATTAACTCTATACTTGTAGTTCAACGGGGAGTTCACGTAATTCAAAGCCCCATGGATGGAACGGTAAATTTTAATGATTAAATAACGGTAAATTTACCGTTTAATTATTAAATAGAACTTGTACATGATTTGTACATTCAAATCATAAATACACATAAAAGTTTTAATTCATAACCAATTAACTAGCTATGGTCTCAGACATACCTATAAACTTTGCTATATTTAACAGGTGCTGACGATAAGAGCGGAAAAAGGAGAATTCTATGCAAATACAATGATGGCTTACTGGCGTCGAAAGAAATCTCAGCTTTGGGCCATTGGAAAATACGTAATAAAAACATATCTTTATCCTATTTTTTAACTATAATTATTATACAAGCGTACACGTATAATGATTGCCTACATTCAATACTCCATGTTTTTGATGAAGGGTCCTCGAGTTGGAGTAAACTACGATATGTCACCAGTCAATTATCCCTACTACAATCCAGTAACATTCACTAAATTTGAAAGCAAAAAGAATGCTTTAGGAGAAACGTACATGCCGAGAAGATTCTTTGACATTCAACCACTCCCAGGTATGTATAAGTACTTTCTGTAATACAAGAGACCATTCATATTGTAGATGGCAAGTAGCTAAAATTCTAAATTTTTGCACTTTTTCAATGTTGTTAATGATTCCATTGTTTTTATTTTCTACAGAGAACAAATATCTGATAAAAATTCTCCATACAGACAAATGTCTTGTGAATAATGGGTATGCTTACACACCCGTGTTACAGTGACAGTTTTTGAAAAACCCTCATTTATAATTAATTAATCACGAATGATACATAAAAATTTATACTTTATTTGCTTTGCAGACGTGAAAAACCTGTAGGAAAAACTGTTTGTGCTCCCTGGATGTCAAATCAACAATGGCAATTTATAAGAATTGATCGAGCAACCGGAAACAGATTCCAACCTCGAGTTGCAATTCCACCAGCCTCATTACCTAAAAGGCCACCATTCTTGTAATTATAAGAATGTCACGTTTCAACAGTAGAGATTGACCATATTGTATCTTTAATACTTTACTCACACCACAAGTGTATATGAGCGTGTAAAATTTACTATTTAAAACAAATGATTGCATGAAAGTTTTATTGCATACCTACTACCTACACAATGTACCAAACTACAATTGACCAATTTTATTACTATCGTTGTAAGATGTTGTGCCACACTGTTTTCTTAACTTTTCATGATAATAAATTATTACTGCGTACCAACCCACTCGTGCCTTTCATGTACATACAAGCACTTACAAAAAAAACAATGTGAAGTAAGAAAATTATCCAAATTATATTTACCTTGCCATCCTGGATAACTTTTTCAATAGCTCTAAACAATTTCCTGGCATGCCCTTTAAGGTTGACGTGATGCAACATCTTGGCAGCGCAAATAATGTGGGCCGTTGGATTCGCTATTTCCTTACCAACAGCCTCTGAATATGTGTGTCTTGCGCCCTGTGTGTAAAGAAAATCAAAAGAAGTATTTACATTACTGGGGTTTTTGTTTTTTTCAAAATGATATATCATGTGTACAGTCCATACTCATTTCTAAGTATACATACGTACTGGTTCAAAGACGACAGTATTCGCAGAATAACTAGCACCAGCAACAATTCCTGCTCCCCCAACCAGACCAGATGCAACATTGTCAACAATTGATCCGTATAAATTACCCATAACCAATACATCAAACTGATGAGGATTGCTAATAAAAACGGAAATACAGACACACATTTAGTACTAGTAGGCTTGAAAACATTACCAACGTGAGTAGAATCACCTCACCTGCATAGCTGCATCGTACAGTTATCAATAATCATATTATCAAATTCAATTTTTGGGTAAAGTTTAGCCATCTATAAATACGTACAAAAACAATATTTGTGAATAATAACTAAACACATTTGTAAAACTCGCCAGTTTATAATGTAGTGAAGAAAGAAAGCTTGGAATTCGCAAATACCTCTGAGCATGAATTAAGGAATAACCCATCCCCTAGCTTCATGATATTTGCCTTGTGCACAGCAGTGACCTTCTTTCGTCCACGTTTTGTGGCATAATCAAAAGCAAATTTAGCGATTCGCCGGGATTTATCGGCTGTCACAATTTTATAGCACTCCACAACACCCTAATAGGAAAAAAAATTTAATACTGGATGACAAGACTACATAGTTTATGTTTATAACAAAATTAGTTTCCTTTTGTTTAGTAACGTACTGGAACAGTTTCATGTTCCATTGATGAAAACTCTCCTTCCGTTTGTTCTCGAACGACGATGAAATCCAATTCTTTGTGACGAGTGGGTACTCCAGGAATTGATTTTATATGCACCACATTAGCAAACAGATCGAGATCTTGCCTACATTATAGAAAAAATTACAAGTGTTAATATGCAATGAATTATGTAACTGACGAACGAACGAACGAACAAAAAAAACAAACAAGTTAATTTTTGAGAATATCTAGTCCCTATTGTTTACCTAAAATTGTAATTTAACGAAGCAGAGTCTCCACTAAGCGGACTCGTGAGAATTCCTTTAATACAAACGGCATTCTTCTTTACACTACGAACGACGTCTTCGATTTTTGCACTCAAACGATGTTGAATCTAATAATAATGGAAAGAAAATGGTAAACATTTGCCGCACACACGTATTTCGTTGATAACTGATTAAATGATTAAATAATAGTACTTTAAGAATATATACTTACATCCGAAAAGAAAAACGTTTCAAATTCTACTGGGGCTCCAGTGGCCTAAAACAATAATTTACAAATAGTTCAATTTTCAAAATAAGAAGCATTCTACAAACCCTTCCTTGTAATGAACTTCTTACTTCAACAACTTCTTGCATACACTGCATCATCTCCGGTCCCACTCCATCTCCAGGTATAAGCGTACATGGTACTTTACCTTCTGGTATTGAAGGATGTTGCTATTTAAAAACCAGAATAAAAGTGCAAGTTATTGTAATAATAATTATGTTATTAACATTAAATCTAAATAGTATGTGTATAAATCATTTATGAAACTATTTCTTAAATCTCAAATCCCAATTAAACGTTTCCGTATCTATACATATTATGACATATCTATAAATGGTAAATTGTAATACAAATTACTGAAATTTTAGATATATGATATACGACTACAACACTTGTTATAGTCTAATACATGCAATTACAAAAATGAATGAATGGGAATGTTTTGAAAGCAAGTGTGTGCTGCGAGTGCATTTGTTAAGTTAGATTTAATTATACTGTACAGAATCGAAGAATATATTATATGTATATATGGAAAACCGTATAAAAAGCAAGCAGGAAAAAGCGAGATTGAATACATCTAATAAAACCATTGCATACCTTTCGAGGATCATTCAGGACAGTTTCCTTTTCTCGTGAATGAGACGACAACGTGAGTAAAACAAGTGCATGGTTAAATTAGAACATTGATCGTTTACATGGATATTTTGGCATTAAACAGAATTCTCTTAATTGTCTCGGGTTGAAGACTTTCAAATAAAATAGACCCTATATATATATGATGTCGGTACTTCTTTTCTCGGTATTGATAGACCAAGAAAAAAAAATTAAATACTATTGTTTTGTTTTTTGTTTACAACAAATAATTAAGCTTTATAGGAGAAATGAATTATAGAAAGGTTAATAAAAGATGACAGACTGCAAAAAGAAGCCGACCATATAACACCGTGACATATACATAGTTCACAACGAAACACTAAAGTTTAAGAAAATTATATTGTTTATAGATAAAGATAAAGCATGAGAACATATAATATATTGGTGATACACATACATATATAGGTATAAAAGTTTTATGATAAAACACACCCATACAGCGGATACCTTTTATATTTATATATTTATATAGAAATGTTTTCATGTTTTTTGTCAGAAATAGCATTAAATAAGATGTAAACGACGCAAGAAGATATGAATTTAATGAATATAAATTATATACTCATAATTAATATGTATATATAGATGTATTGTTGGCTTGTTGGGCAATTCGAATTGAATTTCAACTTACAATTTGTCGACTGGGGACTGTAAGCAGTGGTTGAACTTTCAAAGGTACGCGTTGAGTACCTCGAATAGCCTAAAAAACAAACAAAAATGTATTTCATTCATAATCAAACTACATACTTAAAATTACTAAAAATGTATGCATGACCTCAAATCTTAAATTAAGATTCTTATTATACTTTCTGAGAAAAAAAACTCAAAACAAAAAACCTACCTTTGAAATTGACCCTATCAAAGGTCTCAAGTTGGCAGATCCCGTAGCCATAATTGACTTTATGCTAATTACTTACTTCAAATATATATATTTTAAGTAGGTTTCAGGTAATTTTGAACGGTACACTTTTGATAAAATGAAAAATTTTGGAAAAATTTAAAAGTTCGGTTGAAGCAAGGTACATCAGCTCTATTCAATTTACACATATTCACATTATTCGCACGTGATTGCCTCTCACTCCATATGAAACAGATTAGCGTTAGCCAAGAATAAAATTCAAAGAAAGTACACAAAATAATTAAATAAATAACTTACAATTGTTTATCATAAACTTTTGAACTTTTGAATCTGATTTATTTATTTGAGGCCAATTACATAAGATATTAATAATAATAATAATAATTCTTCTTTCATGGAATCCAAAATCCGAGTAGTACAAATGTAATGTGCACAAATATATATAGATACTAAGTTAGAAATCTTGCGAGAAAGTTATATTATTCGAAATAATTTATTTTCACTTTTCCACAGTATAAATATTCTATAGGAAATACTTTTAAGTATTGGGTGTGAATTTCATTACGAAATTTCCAACATTAGAAATGATAATAATAACTACTTATATTATAATTACAGTACATATAGTTAATAATAGAAATAGAGACCATATTCTCATCTACAGAGACAGACTCCTTGATAATAATGATTAATATGGGTAGTATTTTGGTATAATTTCTCTTAAATAAAACCATCATCATCATCTTCAGCCATTTCCTTGGCTAATTCCAAATCCTGTTGCTCCCTTTCTCGACGTTCCTCTGCTGATTCCAAATCTTTATTATAACTTTTTGGTGGATATCGCATCGCCTTTACACTCTGGTTATGAATATTCAAACAAAACGCAATACGTTGATGGAAAGCTAATTGTGGTTCTTGCGTACAATAAACATCGGTTCTTTCCTTCGATGCTACGAATTCTGAAAGAAGAAAGACATGAAACAATATAGTAACGATTACAACTTGTAATAAATGTATGTAAATCTTGTAATTTTCACGATTTGTATACATATATATTTCATTTTATATTCGAAGATAATAATATCTTGAAATTAAACAGACTCTTTTTGTCGTAAATGAATAATACTAACCATTCTCATGGTCAATAGATGCTTCTATTACGCCGTCACGTATAGCCTGTTAACAAAATTAAATAACCATTTTACTATCTCAGCACAACAAAACCGCTACAGAATTATTATTTGAATTTTATTTTTCCTTTTTGCAAGAAAAGATTTCTTATTTCTTAATACTTAATTGAAATAATTACTAAAAAATAATAAATATTTACTTTAGCAACAATTGACTCCACATCTTCAGCTTCTGTATCCTTCAACATCAATTTCTTGGCAATATCAGCTAGAGATATTTTGGAATAACTTGTAGTGATTGCTCTGAGACCAGTTTTGATGACATTGTGCCTTAATCGTTGAATGAGAATGAAAGTTCGGTCTCTTTTGAACTGTTCTTGATGGTCTTTAACAACGTTGGAGAATGTCTCCAAGTTACCCAATCTTACAGCTAATCCCCCCCCCAAAAAAAAGAACAAACATAATAATTCATACTTCCAATGGCAAGCTTTTATGTAATTGCTTGCCTCAATTTTCAAAAAATATTTATAGTACCATATTTTCGCCATAAAAATGAATAATCTTTGTAGTCCATACCTTGTGTCAGCTTTAAATAAGGATCCAAAGCTCTTTTCAGTGAGGCATGGTAGAAAGTTGACCTTTCAGGTATATCACCAAGAAGAAGCTCCACCGTAATAGCCAACTTTTGGACCATCTGTTTAAAGCCTACAGCAGCGTGTTGCGGTGCTTTTCTCAATGCCTGAACCAAATCTTTGTGAGCTGCCGAATAGTTTAACTGAACTGCCTTTATTCTCCCCAGGTAGTATAGATACCTCGCCCATTCATTGTTACTAGCTGTTTCCGGGAACTCGCTCTTTGATACAAGTTTCAATGCCTATATGTACGGTACGAGCATAGGACAAAAACAATTATCAGAACATTTTCATAGCCCATAACAGAAAGAAAAGCAAAATAAAAAAAAAATCTTTGTAATCTTGTACCTGGTCATATAAATTGTAGTTGAGATAGTTTCTCAATAAACAGTTGATGAGAACAGCTTGACCTTCAAAATCATTCCGGAGTGTTGCTGTGCGAAGACGGGCATGAAGGAAAGGCCGAATTTGTTCAAGTTTCTGATCTAACTCATACGCTCGCGAGTAATAAAATACACACCGGGAAGCCATTAGATCCAGAGATCGTCGATTATGTACTTTCAATTTGGTCATGAGCAAATCAGAGCACTCTCGAGCTTCAGTAGTCTTGTTCTTATCAATAAGATGTAATAGGACAAGCATATGAATGTAAGCATCCACTTCCGGAATAAGTGGTGTAGTTGATGATCGTCCAGATCGTAATTTCAAAACTGGAGATGGCTTGTTATCTTCATCTGTCTCCATTGCCTTGGTATAGAATGTAAAAATTAAATTGTTTAAAATATTTTAACCCCTGAGATTCAGTGTCTGAGTGAGCTACAACCATAAAACATATTACGGAGCTTATAAAAAGAAGATATAAATTGTTTATTAAAATAAGATAACTATACTCAAGATTTTCTTACCTCATCAAAAATAAAAGCATTCAATGCTTCACGATCTTTTACAGAATGAGTAAAATATCCATTAACTAAACGACGAAGAACATTAGAGTTGAGCTTTCGCCGAGTGTTGGCCAAACACCGAAGTACTCTCAAAGTGTAACGATAATCCTTGCCATAAACGGATTTTTCAAGTAACTTCACTTGTTCCCGAATGTCTAAAGAACAAAAAATAACAAAGAGAAGCATGAAGTATAGATACATACTTTTTAAGCTGCCTTGTGAAGAATATATGGTACCATCATCGATAAGTAATACCTTCAATCGTCAACAACTCCGGATCTTTCTTGACTTCCGGTTCCGCAGGAGGAGGAACTTTATTTTCCACATCTTTCATCTCAATATCAGTTGCTTCAACCATTTTTGATACTTCAAATTAATTGTAAAAAACCGAGTCAAGAAAATGAGTTTGCACACATACAATGAATTGACAGATTCCGATCTGAATTTCAGACTGAAGAAATATTAGTGCGAATTTCGGACATACGAAACAAAAATTAAAAGGATTGAAATATAAATCAAAATAGAATACCTTTGATTATTCCACAAAGTTGCTGCTTCACAAATTTTCTTCTGTATTGCTTCAGATCAGTTATTAATTGTAATTAAATATAAGTATCTTAAATAACTATATATTATAGGATGTCGGATGAAATTGTTTAAAATATTTTATTCCATAATTTTTTTTTGCTGAGTAATAATATGGATGGAGGTTAATTTGAGAGTGGAATCACATGGCATGTATGTACATACTTGGTAAAACACACTACTTCTTCACAGTCAAAGACTACAGACCAAAGAATATATACCTATAGAGTATATATTTATATTCTTTGCTACAGACAGTTTTATTCGACGAATGAATAAAAATTCAGTAAATAAAAGTTTATTTTACTCTTGTTATCAATAATTAAAGTAAATACTATCTCATGTGCTTAATTAATTACACAGTAAGAATTGAGTATAATTTGTGTGTAGAACATATTAAACTTAACTTCCATGAAAAACAAGTTACTATTAAGTTACTATATTATTATCATTTTAATTAGTCTTTATTTATTTAAATGAAAATAATATTTTCGAAATATTATTACTTATTTTGTACATTCACTACATTCAACTAAAATTGGACTAGCTCCATTTACAAATAGTTGTATAGCAATTAAATTATGAAATAAAAATACACTTTTGTGTGTGTGTGTGTGTGTATGTAGTACTGTGTAGGTAGACTCGTTTTGAAAAAAATATTATATTTGGAAAAAGGTAAAATTTCAGTTTTTCTAAATGCATACACATTATGCCAGTTAATTATAGCATTTACTTATTTTATTTATATATTTACGAGGCATGTATACATATAAATATATTAACCAAGTTGATAATTGTACACAATATAGTACAAATGCTGTTTTTTTACCAATTAAATAAATAGATGTATACTATGCATTATTGCATACATATAGACTGTATATATACTTACCTATAATATTTAAATACGTATATATGTGTAGTGTTTTTTTTCAAATAAAAATCACTTTCATTTTATCCACATATACATTTTTTTAACTTTCGTTAGACACCTAAAGTATGTTATTTGATGCTGAAAATGTCTATTTGGACAATAAGTCATTGCGCTGTTATACTGAAATGTTCTTGACACTTCTTGATGCCTAATTTTTTTCTCATTTTAATCTTTTAACAGCAACAGCAGGAGGTTGACTCCACCACATCAATCCTCACAATGGACGATGATGACAAGATTGTCATTACAGGTCCACCGGCTTCAAGGTATTTTCGCGAGTATATATTATATGCTCGCATGGATTGAAACAATTTATGTGTTAACATTTTAATGTTTTTGTGGATTTTTATAGAAATGTCATTGACAATTTAAAAAAGTTACTTACCCAAAGACAACATTCCCGTGAAAGTGATGCAGAGGTGAGGAAGTTCAACTATACAAATACATTTTAGTTTTTTACATAAGTATAGAGAGTATAGACATATCCATTACAATAAGAATATAATTACCTGTGCTCCTGGGACTGCATGAAGTTCATAAAGTTATCTTTTACAATAAAATACTGTACTTATGGAAAACGACGTAGTAATAACATATGCTTCAAGATCTCTACCAAAGTACAGTCTTTATATTTTTATGCGGAAACAGGTGTATACATGTTCACGGCTTTATTGTAATGTATACATAAATGTAAAAAAGTACTGATTTAGTAGAATGATTTTGTAATGACAAGTTATCAATATTTTATTTGTACAAAAATTAGAACAAGGAAGTGCTAGTGGCGTCTACAGGCTCAGATTTGGAATCTGAATTGAGTTTTTATTCCCTTTTGACCTCGTCAACCTCAGATTCGGATTTGGATTTTTTACGAACTTCTGATAATCGGAAAGGTAGACGTCGACAAAAAAGAAACCTTTCTACCTCTTCCTCTTCATCGTCTTCTCTCTCACCAGTTAGAGAAAGACGGAAACGGCCTAAAACTACAGTAAATTTGATTTATAATAATTAATAATACAAATTCAGTTATGATTTAAATTTGAAATATTACATCATAAATTATTTACATGCCTATATATGCATTTACTTACGCATATATATATAATAATTAAAAGTTTACCACCTATCCATATTGCGGGGCCCCATGTTAGATAAACGGGCCCTGCAACATGTAAAGGTGGTAAACTTTTGCCCTCCGGTCCTCTATACATACATATTATACATACATACATATATGTATGTATATTTTTAAATATTTATAATAAATGATTTATTACTTATTATGTTTTAAGAAACGTGGAGTGAAACGGTATGATCCAGCACACATGATAATTCTGGAAGATGTTGCAAGTGCCGGAAACGTGAGAAAAGGACCAGTGCACGATAATTTGAGAGTTACGGTAAGGGAAACAGGATTTATATGGAGAAATCATGACTATCGACCATAGTGAAATTCACATCAATTGTATTCGTTATATAATTTAATTTATGATTTCAGGTGTTCCAGAACGCACAAAATATAAATTCTAAAACATTGATACCAAATAATGTAAGTGGAAATACGAGAGCAAGACATTCCCCAATTTCACAATTAGCTGACAACGCGGATCCTTTAACAAGTAGTGCAAATATTGTCAATATTAATATAATGATGAATCCGAGTGTCGTGGGTCTTGAGGATGGTCCAGATAATCCCAGTTCAAGTAACAAGGAATCGACAACAGATGAAGATGATGAAAGACAAAGTGTGGATACATCCGCAAGGAATGGTAATAATAATAATAATACCCGCGCAACTCTGAGAAAGACACGCCGTGATCGCAATAAGAGGCGAAAGCATCCTGCTCGGTGTGGTCACAATCGTCATCGTCATCATAATCATTCTCAGCAAGAGCAGCAGCAACAGCAAGAAGATAAACAACATGATTCCAATGACAGTAATTCATTCTCAAATCCAAGCGAAAATAAAGGAAGTTCTCAAGATGTAATTTCTCCGGCAAATGTACCAGGAAATGACATTCCAAATCCATCTTCACAAAGTCCAGTTTCAATTGAAGAAACGCTTACTACAACTAAAAATGTTGCATCTGAGGTTCTTTCGGGAAAAGAAGAAGAGAAAACGAAATGAATGTGAGAATATACAAAGCTTTTGGAACATACGGCAACACACGGAACATATATATTGTTACAACAAGTTAGGTAAGATTAAAATTAAGAAAAAACGGGAAAGCATGAACACCATTACTTACCATTACTTACCATATTATTATTATCATATATATGGGAGCGTCCGCGAGAAAACACATAAAGTCGTGAAAACTATAGAGGAGCGTGGGACAAAAATGAGCCAGGGGCAGAAGTGAGCCACTCCGAAAAATTGACCTCTGCCTTAAATGGCGAAGTAAAATTCAAAGCTGCTCAATATAATTTGTTCGTCTGATGACGAGGATTAGTTTAGTGACTCATATTTTGATGTTGGCCCAATAAGAAATTACTTAGAGCCGTCCGAAAATAATTCATGTGAAGTGGAGTCAAAAGTAATTCAACGCGTGTTTGAGAGGCGTCAGGAAAAGTCGATTTCTCAACTCCTCATCAACCGTCCACTCACAATTTTGGTTTCCCCGTGATAGCCATTAAATTTTCATTGTGAATAGACCAAAATAACATGAAAATCCATATTCAATTAGCTAATTAGAGGATTTAATTAAATCTTGGGGGTCTACCTTTCAACGGTGGGGCAAAAGTGAGCCACTGAATGGGGCAAAAGTGAGCCACGCATTTCCTTCGGGATTTAACTTGGAATTTCAATTCTCTTTTAATTTCACGGTATTTTCTTGTTAGTCGTTGCTTTTAAACTGTTGCCCACTTCATTCCTGGTTTCTCCGATACGATTTTTAATATTTATGACAGATTGGCGAATGGAAACTCGCGAAATCGGAAATTTCCAATCTCCATACGCATGATACAAAAAGGAATTCTGAATTGAAGGACGAACATTTAAGACAACGTATGAAAGCAAAAAAAAAATCAAAAAGAGAAGAAAATAGTGAAAAAATTCTGTTGCTTCAGGTTTTGTCAGAGTCAAAATTGTTCATTTCTGTCTGCGTGTGAGCATGCACTTGTAATGAAAATCCACTGACTACAACTTCCGGTTAATTTCTCATTTTCTTTCTTAATTGAAGAGCTTATAAAATCATGTTTCACAAAAATTCGGACTTTGAGGCACTTGAAATCATGGTCCAATTGGTTTATGCATGAAATTGAGAGCGTCCTATGCTTTACAATGGGAATACATATGGCTCAATTGTGCCCCACACCCCCCTTTTCGCCCCCGATTTTCAAGGCACCAAAAACGGGTGACGGAGTAAAGTTGGACAAATGGACCAAATCTATGAAATGTAGCCTGTCGTGTGTCGTCTTTCAAATAGTATCAGTCCCAAGTTTGCCACTTTGTCCGTTCTCTGTCCACAGGCAAAACTGTGAATGGCTCAGATTTGCCCCACGCTCCTCTAGTTTTGAGCTATTGCAGTCTAAAGTTTTGGCGCTTTCGCCGCCCGCTCTTGCTAAAAGTCCGCTATTAGCCCATTTTAAATTTCTGTCATAAGTAAAATGGCGGATTCTTATTAAAATTAGTTTCGTCGAAGTGTAAAGTTAATTGAATAAAATAATATAACTGGTAACTTTTAATTCTCGTGCTTAATATCGTAAATATAATATGTAATATACGATTATTTATTATTACAATCAAAATTGCAACAATAATTAGTCGAATCTTTCAGCATGAGTTAAAAACTCAACACTTCTTAGCAATTGTTGCATTAAATAATACCATTAAAGTATATATAAATATTATCTCGGGATTCGTTACATTAATTGCTACTTTAAGTTCAGACTTCAATAACTTAAAGTATTATTATGAAATTCAAATTCCAAGTATTAAGTTTTATGTACCTATACGTAAATGAACAATGTGAATTTCAAGTGTTTTTCCTGTTTTAAAATGTATTTTTAATAATTTGCCTTCAAATTTGGATTCTCCATATTTCTTAACTCCAAAAACATAAGATTTACGTAAACAAAACTGTCCTGCCGGGATCGGAACCGTGATCCCTGGATTTTGTAGCTGCTATTTCTGTGCTGAATGTTTTACGCACAATGATAAAATTTCGAAATTAATTAATTTTAAATACTTTCAATCATCCAAAAAACTTCAAATTTTCAGGATCGATAGCCCTTGGTTTGTTATACATGAATATGATGAATACGAAAAAAAGTTTTTTTCACGACTTCATGTGTTTTCTGACGGACGCTCCCATATACGAGAAAAAAAAGAAAGAAAACGTTTTGTTACAAGAAACCAATACATATACACACACGCATGTATTTGAATAAAATTTTAGAATTATGTAGTTTACAATTCCGAGTAAGTATGTATAACTTCCATGCTAATCCATACATATATATATATATATATATTTACTTAATTGTACCTTATTAACTATTCTAGCTATAGTATTAATTCAATTAATTGTATTATTACAAAAATATAGGAAGAGAGGCCCCGAGCAAAACAAATGGCAAATCAAAAGGTTAATCTTGCTCTGTAAATAGAGGTACATACTTATATATGATATATAATGACAAAATATTGTATTATATATATCGACATAATAATATATACTATACTTGTCAAAAGTAAATATGTATAATAATAATGACAATGAAGGCATCGAATTTCAACCGTGTCTTTAATGCTGATCAAATCATGATTTGCATGTGGTGGCTTTATTTATAGCGCTTGTATAAATTATTATACTAATTATTATACTAATAAAATATATGATTACATCTTCGTCGTCGTACTTGCAATAGTATATAGTACATAGTAATAATGTTAATATATAGTACGTATACATCTATATAATCTTTTGACTCAAGATATAACCATAAGTAAAATCATCTGCTATTGTATACAGTTACTATTGTTATAATTTATACAATTATATAAAACATAGCACGCCGTAACTATTATATCTATAGTTTATAATACATAATAGCAGTTATGATGTTTTTATTATGAAAAAAGTATTGTTTTGTTTTTTCTCCTTATTTTTCAGCAAAAAAAAGAACTTGCCAGATTTTATTAAGTACAAGTATATATAAAAAAAACTGATCGTGAACAAGTGAACCAATAATGATATAAAATATGTTACTATAGAAAATATTATTGTATCATAACAATTTATTTATTAACTGATCAAATGTTTTTGTTCTATATTTTTCGATATAGAAGTGCGAGAGAGACACAAGTGTGTGTGTGTGCATATATATTCAAGCAATAGTATTATTGAATGAAACGATTGATAGATATATTTATAGAAATGAAAACAATCTTTGATAATTTGCCCGGTGATGTCAGCTTTTTACTTTTAGCAAATATGCATATAGATTTATTAATTAGTACTCGTCAACATCACGTTTTGTAAAAAAAATCAGCGTGTATACAATTATCTACATATACCCAAATAGTATGTATATCGATTATGATGCATTAATATTTGTATGAATTAAGTAAGTCAGAAATCTGACAGAGAATGAATGTTAAAAATTCAACATATTAACTAAAAAAAATTAGCGTTTGTATTTGCAAACAATATATGTATTACTAATTATGATTCAAAATGTCAGCATAATATTATATTGTAGAATTATAGAAAACTGTCGAATGTTAGTTATAAGGATTTTCTATTTATACTGCAATATTTACTTTTACAGCACGTATTTGATGCATATGCAAATGTAATGTTGTTAATTATATTAATTACTTTTAAGTAATATGTGTACATGTATATATAATAACAGTAATTTAAGGAATCTTGAAACTGTAAAAGTATCTATTTAACATGTTAAACGAAATAAATATATTAAATATACGGTCTTTCTGTTTGTGTTATCATCACATAAATATTTAAGATGATTTTTTTATATATGTAAATTTTATAAAGTATATTATAATACATACACTTACATTCTTATTACACATATATTCGTGTGGTTTTATCATAAATCATTTTTTAAAGATTCAATATTAAATGTGTATTTGTGTATGTACAGTCCATCCAAAAACTTTATGGACTTTTGTGAATTTATTGGCTCCGCCCACAGAAAAAGTTTTTCCTTGCAGAG
>JAIUND010000746.1:0-54253 GCA_034699125.1 Gisinianus flammeolus
GAAGGGAAGGATATAGGTACCCTCGCCACCTGACTCTCACCACCTAGGTCATGAGATTTGTACCTCGCAACCTAGGCCACGAGAGATCGAGATTCTCGCTCCCTGAAATTCTCACTGCCTACGACATATATAGCTTACCCACGGAGAATGCAACGAGTTGATGAGAAAACAATGAATAAGTCCCAACGACATCACGAGCCATTTCTGGGTAGAAATAAAAACTATATAAAAAAAGAATATATATAGGACAAACATTCCATGCATATTATTAAACGTATATAATATTACTTGAAGTACTTTACTTCTCATGTACATTTCTCATTTGCTGATTGGCATAAAACAAATTGCAGTACAAAAGAAATTTTGATTCACAGAATTTGTTTTGCTGAATTCGTGAATAATTCAATCCATTCGCTCTATGTATATAACATGTATAAGTATGTAAAGTTGAAAGTTTGTGTAAGAAAATTTGTAGTGTGAAGTGTGAAATATGTTTTTAGTAAGACTTTTTACCAAAATAGAGCTCCAACTCCAGTAAATAATGAATGAAGCAATGAATTTCCAATATTTATCCATTTCCAAGTGGTTACGGGTCCTTGTGCGGTCACTTTTGTAGGAACAACAGTCGACAGTGCGGATTTGGTCACAGTAAAAAATACCGCGGAAGAAATTGACCATGCAAATGACCAATTAAACTCCTGTCTCGACAAATTCATTTGTTCGTCGACTAATATCGTCATTTTTTACTTAATCGCTTCGTTTATATTTGTACACTGTGGTTTACTTTTTATACTTTAAATATTTTCTCTCTATATATTTAGAGTCTATATGCTTAAAATGATTATACACACAGCTATATATATTCTCAAATACTAAATGCAAAATCTCAACTCAAAGTTTTGTACAGTCGTTTTGTAATCCTTATAAATGAATCATTTAAAATGATATTACATAATATACACCATGTTTTACGTTAACTACATATATGCGAGCATGCTATATATATATATCAAGGAGTTTCTAAACCTATATTTACCTTAACTTGACAGTTACTTTGTACGGTTAACCACTATAAATACCAACAAATTATATGACGTCGACCTACAGAATGTATGTAGTTTGTAGAAGCACAGAAGTATTAAATATATTGCTATATCTGTGCGTCAATTAAAATTTAATTAATGTGTAGCATTATTTTCTTTGACAAAAACAAATCTAGCTCACTATAGTACTTGATTTTAATTTTAAATGTTGAAGAAAAATAAAGTATCTACGCTATACAATGTTCTATATATTTACGTCTCTAAATAATGATAAAACAATAGAAAAGAGTGTGAAAAATATCAGAATGTAAAATTTATATAATAATCTCACATTGTTGATAGTAAATGCCAAAATGTAAATACAGGAAATCTCGTCCGACTATAAACTAGGACAGCGTAGTATACAGAAGGTTGTGAATTGTGAATGTGAAAAGCTGTGAGCGAGGAAAACGCCAGACCTTCGTCGGTCGCCTATACGGAATCGGCCGTATAAGTACATACATATAAGTACATACATATTTATGTAATGCCTTTTCTACTGGAGTACATACGCGGGTATAGAACCACCATGTGCATTTGTGTACACGTACACTATACCTATTCAATGCTCAACTTTATAAAACGATAGATAATTTACAAAATCATTGCTGCATGCACAAAACGTGAAAGCCTTAGGGTGAAGGAGGCTATATGTGACCGGCGAGTAATTGTGACCAGTCCCAATAAAACAAATTCAGTTGAGCGGGTTATAATTAAAGTTGGTATATATGTAAAAGAGGATTTTTTAATGTAGCTTGTACTAAATTATGGAGTAAATCGGAGTTAAATAAACATTTTTAAATTTAATTTTAAAAAAACAAATCAATTTTGACTTTGGTTTCAAGTCTGTGAACTGGATGTTTCTCCATTTGCTTAACATTGTAGAGGATGGAGGGTAATTGTGACCGGAGAGTGTGTAAATGTGATCCGCATTTAAATTATACATACGTACATATGGTTTTCTAGGGCAAATATTCTACTTTAATCTTCCAATGCTTTTGCATTGTTCACAACTACCCGGTCAATTAAGCTCCACAAATTAGCCGCTTTGGAGTCTAATTGTGACCACTTGAATTAGCTCGCTAAAAATTAATAACTCGTTCATTTGCAAAACAAATTTAACGATTTTTCGCAATTTCGGTACAGAAACGTTCAAAGTTTATGAAGCAATGTTAAAAATCACGAAATTCGAAGAAGATTTGGCGTGACTAGACTTCAAACTTCCACTATGCCGATAAGTGTTCACAATTAGCTTCCTTCACCCTATAGATTCAGTGAAATAATTCATGTACGGATTTAAAGGGAAAATGATCTTGCTGTAATACAAGAGGAAACAAATTTTTGGAAAAGCTTTCATATGTATATAATCTTACTATGTTCTCTAGAGAATAATGATAATTAGGAAATTAGATTTATATATATGAATAGTTTTATAATTAATGTAAGAAATGTGGTTGTTCTTTTATTATTGTGTATTGTTGACGAATAGTACTGAAATATATTAAAAAAACTATTATTTACTTAAAATTTAAGTCTTAAATTAACTTACTTGAGTAAATACACTTTCAAATTATACAGCACTGATATCACTCTCCTTTTTGGTTCAACAACCAATACTTTGATTTCTCAGCTTTCTTCGACATCTTTCAAGTCTTTATTGTCAGTATCACTTTCATCATCATCATCATCACTGACTTCACTTTTAAGGACTTTTTCCTTCTCCTTCTCGTCGTCGTCATCATCATCATCATCACCGAGATTTAGTTTATTAAAATTTAAATTGATCCCATAAAGTTCTTTTGAAGGATTTTGAAGGATTTTAAATTCAGGTATTGACTCTTCATCTCGTAGCCAAAGAGGGGATAATAAAAGTTGATTTTTAAAATGATCCGAAACTGCATAGCAATGAGGGCCGCAAAAACTCTACAAAATCACACAAAAAATAATAAGTAATACTGAGATGAATCAATATATAGCTCAGAAGTCAGTTATAAGATACGTAAACTCTTTACTAAAGACTATACATACATACAAAATACAAAACTATCATTAATGTATACATACCTTTCTCTCTGTAATATCATAAACTTGATTTTTTCTTATACTATATTGCTTCTTTGGTAAATCTTTTATCTCATTGTCACATAGCACCCATCCACAAATTTTTGATAGCTTCCGTTCTTCCACTATGTCGTCCCAATGATTTGCAGAAATCAGACCAGCCTACAAATAAAAAACGTACATATTTTACTCTCTCTAATAGCTGATGAACAATAGTAAAATTATGTAATTAAATAAGAACTCGTACATTTTCCAAAAGATAGGATTCATCTACTCCGGTTTCAATTAGTACCAAAACAATTTCTTGAGCCGTCTTGTCACATTTCTTTTTCTTTGTCAATAAATGGACTATTTTTTCTCGTTTAGTTAGTCCATCAGCTTCAGTCGTTGATGATTCCAATATCGTATCAAGTTTCTCTGTTTTTGGATTCCCACTTGATCTTCCACTAGCACTCGCCATTGGGACATTTAATTACAATTAAACTTTTAACAAACTGACTACAGACTGATGACAGGGAGTTTCGGAGATCATCCATAAGTAGAATAAATTCAAATGTGAAATTTTCCACCAAATTCGGCAGCCGCGAAGCTCATATAAAGTGGAGGCAAAACGAAAAGACGTGTGGAAAAAAAAACCTTGGTCTTCGATCTTCGTTTTCAATCTCATTTTTTTTTGTATTTAGTATTTACATAAGATCTATATAGTTATAATCTTGATTATAGTTTTAGAATAATGAATACAGAATTGGAATCTGCTTGGGAAAGTCCTGATTTGTTCAACTCATCCAGTCCTCCAAGTATCAAGAATACTAATAATAAACGGAATGTTGAAGGTAATACCGTATTATACTAATATGTTGTAATATTTTAATTTTCCTTGTCATCACATTAACTTAATACATACCGTGTGTCAGCACACAAAATATATATGTGTACAAAATATTTTGTATTTATACATATATACTTACTGTTATTCTAATATGAATATGATTGTGTATTTAAAGATGAATTAGTATCCAAATTACTCAAACGTTCAAAAACTGAGGCACACGACGAGTACCCGGATGACGACGAAGATTTTTTTCCACGGGATGTTGTGTTTTCGTCTGACGACGAAAATGAGAATGATTTGGCAGTACCAGTAATTGACGAGCCGCCCATTCAAGTCCAATATAGACGAGTTTTGAAGCACGTTCCTGCCGTCCCCTATGTGCCAGTATCCTGTTCTGATGGGTCAAGAGTGTATTTGAGAGTTTTTCCAGAAAAACCATACGAGTTACCTCCGAAAGCTAATGATAATCAAGGGAATAAACCTGGTAGAAGCTTGCTTGCTGTTGGATTTCATGAATTAAGAAAACAAGCAGATTATTCGGTATAGTCGTATTAAGTGTTTTAGAAATTATAAGTTGCATACTTCATTATAATTGATTGATGCACGATGTGTTTTGTGTGAAAATATGCGTTATTATTCTTTCTCTCTTATTTTGAACAGAAAAATAAATTTCATGAGGCCTTGGCTCGTGTAGTTGATACAGAAAATCTTGGAGTTGGGAAAGATGAAGATCTTTGGGTGGAAAAGTATAAACCCAAAGCATATTGGGATTTGCTTAGTGAAGAAGTAATACAATCATTGTTGTTTTGTACAGAAATTAATCATAAATTTCATTTCATTTTGTACCCTGTACATTATATTGTGTTTTTGTTTTCATTTTGCAGACTCTAAATCGTAGCCTTTTACATTGGTTGAAATTATGGGATAAAACCGTTTTTGGAAATGATTATCTTGCCAAGCATAAGCAAACAAAGGAAAAATATTCCAAATTAGAAGCCAAAGAAAAGGAAAAAGAGTTTGTAAGCTTTAGCCATAAAAAAGCAGAAGTGGAAGATGAGGAATATGATGAAATAGGAAGACCTCGTCAAAAAATTGCACTTCTGCATGGTCCTCCTGGATTAGGAAAAACTACATGTGCTCACGTTGTTGCTCGTCATGCTGGTAAAAGTTTAAAACATATCATCCTAAAATGTTTACGTCATTTAAAGGAAATCGTTTCACATTCCAATTATTGTCATAATCTCTTCTAGGCTACAATGTAATTGAACTGAATGCAAGTGATGATCGTTCCAAGGAAGTTTTTCAAAGGACATTGGATTCAACCACGCAAATGAGACCGGAAGTTTTCAAAGACGGGCGACCAACATGTCTTGTTATCGACGAAATTGATGGTGCACCCACGGTACAATGTCTAGATAATACTGCATTATCAGGATTTGTGAATTTGCAATATGGCTATTATTTTATTTTATTTCTTTCACCACAGGAGACTGTAAATATTTTGATTGAATGGATTATTGGTAAAGCTACAGAAAAAGGAAAAAAGAAATTGAAAAAAATCCTTAGAAGACCTGTCATTTGTATCTGTAATGATTTGTACGCACTCTCGCTCAAAAATCTAAAACAATATGCTTACATTCTTCACTTCCAACCTGTTGCCATCTCAAATCTAATGGATAGGATGACAGAAGTTGCCATCAAAGAGCGTTTGTTAATTGACAGTGTGATTCTTCATAAATTATGTGAAAAGACTGAATGTGATATAAGATCTTGTTTGTCTTCAATGCAATTTTTGAAACAAAAACGATCATTAGGTTTGGATGTGGATATTTTTGATCAAATTGCCAAAAAAGATAAAAATAAGGGAATATTTACTGTTTGGAACGACATCTTTTCACTTCCTGAAGGTAGAAAAAAGTTTAGTTCATTATCAGAAGATGATACAAAGTCAAGTGCACGCTTCCAAAATATTTTACGTACTGTCCAGAGTTTTGGTGATTATGAAAAACTTCAAAGTGGTACGTTCAAGCATGAATTGTTTTCATTATTTTAATGTCATGCTAGATAAATATCATCACTTTCTAAGTTTCTAAAACATTCCTAACTGATCATATTTTTTTAACTTTTATTTTAGGCGTCTTTGAGAATTATCTGAGTGCCAAATTTCGAGATTCCTACTTTCAATCTGTAAAGCATTTAATAAATTTTTTGTTTCATAATATTTTACATTTATATTATTAGCATGTAGCAAGATTGCATTGTATTACGACATTATTTACCGATTCTACAATTTGTGTACTTTTTATTTCAGATAATTGAAGGTTTACAGTGGACACAATGGTTTGGACAAATAAGTCATTACATTGCAAGAAGTCAAAATTATTCTGTCATGGGATATTTACCAATATTTTTCGTGAATGCTCATTTCTTATATGCAACAAAAAACATGTCCAAACTTCGCTATCCAAGTGCAGAGGTAATAATATAAGTCTCTTTTGCAGCATTCAAAAAATAAATAATAAGTTATTCTTCAAATTGTACAATTTTTGTATATTCTCTGTTAGAAATTATCAAGGATTCCGAAATTCAAGGCTATTATTAAAGGTCAATTAGCTGATATTAGTCCTGTTGTGGGAAGATACTTAGATGAAAGGAATATGATCTTAGATGTTATTCCCTCTCTCATTCCAATACTTCAACCTGGTACTATTCGTCCGGTAAATTTTCAGTAATACTCTTTATACTTGTGGCATCAATTATTGATTGATGGTCGGACTGCGTGAATATATACTTGTAGAATTATGGGATATAAAGATTCCTTTTCTTTAAAATTAGATCCCAACTCAACTTTGGAATGCAACTGAAAGGGAAACAGTAAATCATATCGTAGCAACGATGATAATGTATAATTTAAGTTACTCCCAACAAAGAGAACTTGATGGTTCTTACAACTTTGTTTTGGAACCGTAAGTCTTCTTTTCTTTTTGCTTGTACCAAAGACAAAATCTACAGACTCCTGAGAAATGTACAAGTAAATTTAGAAATTCTACATGTTGTTTTTGTTCTGATCATTTTTTTTAAAAAAAAGTGATGTGGAAACTATCGGGCGTTTCCCACTTCTAGAAGGAACTACGAGACCAAAATTTCCATATACTGTGAAACAGTTGGTGGCTCGTGAAATAAATATGGAGAAACTCAGGAGAAATGAATTTGAAAGTACTTCCATCGTTAATCCCGCAATTTCCAAGGAGGATGATCATAATTCAGAGGCAATGATTACTGAAGAAAGTCAATTCCGTGAGCAACATAACTCCGAATCATTGTCGTTAGAAAGCTCAAATAAGGCTGACGTTGGAATACCTACAAGGTCAAATACAATTAGCTCGCAATCAAAACTTCCGACTACTTCAAAGGCTGTCAATGTCAAATTAGCTAAAATTGCAAAGGTAATTATTTAAAAATTGTATACTCGACTTTGTCTAAATGTTCTGACTAGTGTTTATACAAAATTATTGTTTTTACAGTCTAATGTTGCACTGCGGGATTTCTTTGGTCGTCCAATCGTTCGAACTGCAGAAGCTATATTAGCAGACGAAGAAAAAGAAAGTTCGTAAAGTATAATTATTATTTCGGAATTTCTATTACTATATGAATCTTTAGGATGTACACATGACTAACAAAATTGTCTATTTTCTATGATTTGCAGAAAAAGCAGGCGACATTTGGTTCCGCTACAAAGAGGGGTACAGTAATGCTGTGAAAAAAAATATAAAAGTCAAAGATCTTCTCTAAGAATTGTCATAAGTGCCTGTGCCTAAGATACTTGATGAATTTTTTCATTGAATTTTCGGTTTTGGAATTCTGCTGTCATTTGAAGTAGGTTTTTTTCATATTTAAACTTTTGATAAAGTATTATTTATTTTTCCATAAAATATTTTAGATCATTTGAATAGTCATATGAACAATTACGTACTTATTTTTGAGTACCGCACTCATTGCAAAAATTGGATTTAAAATTTTAAATAGACATACTGGAAAATAGATATGTCTTAGGTTTAATATTTGTGCAATGATTCGTAATTTCTCATTGATAAATGAAATAAATAATATCCGTATGCAGAGATACATTTTTAGGTTTTTTTTTTCGTTTCTTTGCTTTTTGACATTTATTTTTTTATTCTTTTTTCATGATTTTGACATACTTATGTAATATTATGTACGATACGACATTTCATGACACCATTCGCACAGTATAGATAAAGACATAAGTAGTAGCATTATGGTAATATTGTTTCAATTTTTATTCTTATTACATTCATGATATTATTGTGTTCGTATTTATTCATTTTTTCTCACAATTATCACTATGATTACATTAAGTAGCACACCAACATAATATATACTATAGGCATTATGTTGTATTTATTTTTAAATTCACACTGATTCTCGATCCTATACATTTCCGCATTCCTTCGCAATTCACACGTTCAAAAATAATGTTATTGACGTTATTGTAGATTGTTGTAGCCATATACATTTTTAATATTAATAAGTAACGGTCTAGGAAATAGTCGTAATCAGAATTTGTTTGATAACATATCTATATAAAATAAGAAGAGGAGTCGTACACCATAATCACATTTGATAATATAATTTTTATGATTTTAAATCAAAGATTTGGTGAATAGGTAATATGGAATAATGAAGAAATCGATACATCATTGCTTAAATATACCATATTTTGGAATTTTGAATGATCAACATAAAGATAAATATAATAATTTATATAATATACGCTATTGAATAGCTACTCTGTAGTCAATTAAACTACATTAATCATTAATCAGGTCATTTGTTGTTCTACTATATTTGCTTGAATTTCCATTGTACAGTATTTTTATTTTTTTAAATATAGGCATTATTACTTGCTTTTTCAGACTGAGTTTTTTTCAGTCAGCAACAAAATCAACGGAATGTTTTCATATAATATAGGTAAGTGTATATTTCATTTTTTGCATTCTTTTTTGTTTTCGTTAAATGATTTTTGTTTACACACCTTTTATCTGTATATTTACTTTATAAAAATCAATATGACGAATGCATAATATACATTCATCATGAACAATGATGATGAATCATTATTAATGATAAAAGTTTTATCGTAAAACAGTTAAATATTTTATTTACGTATAGGTAGTTACACAATATACTTGACCGCAATGAAAATGCAATGGTCCTAGAAAATAATTATAGTAAAAGAATCTCTCTAAAAATTTGTTCAAGAACCACCAAATTCCACTTTTGTTCATTCTCCGCCTCCGACTACAATTTAGTAGAAAAAGCTACATTCATTACACTATTAACTTAATAGTATTAACTTAATACTATTAAGTGTTTAGTATATATATGAAATATAAAACAAAATGACTGGGATTTCATTTAATCCGGAATATTTTTGTTCACTTATTTGTTTAGATGCCGTAATATATAATATAGTGCATACTATGTGGATTTATCGTGGATTTTCTGTTTGTCCTCATCATTACACAATGTATGACGATGTGGATAGATAAACGGTGTGGATACTACTTTTCACTTTTTTGCATATTAACATGTAGAAACAACACATAGACTATTTTATAAAAAAAGTTAGAAGTCTGTAAAAAAATTGCAAATATTTTTAATTAGTTTACAAAGTTTAGTTAAATTCAAACAAAATATATATGATGATTTCTTTCTTGTGATTTTTGAATTACAAAACCATCGAGAAACGCCGTGGCGTCAAAAGGAAAACTCAAATATCTTTTAATCTAAAAAGTGGTATCCGCACCGTTTATATATCTCTTTCCTCATATTATACATATATAGTCTCTCTGCTACTCTGGTTTTATCTAATTCTCGCATAAACGCAAGAAAGGTAAAATAATCCAAAATAAAAGTGAGTTTATCACGTATCACCGTTCATCTTCCGTAAAACAAAGGTTGCTTACTCCTACCCCTTCAGTATTCAGTGAGGTTTCATGAGGTGTTGAAAATTCAAGAAAAGGGTTAGAAAAAGGTGCAGAACCAAAGAGATCAGTGGTGGTAACACCCATCGGCCGATATTTGAAATAATCTACGAAATCATATATAATGGGAGAAATGATAAAATAATAACAAAATAAATAATAACTTGTAGGAGAGTAAAGTAAATTATCAACCAAAGTAAGCTGTAAAAATGAAATCTCATTAAAGTCATTACAGAGACAGAATTTAGAATGGAAGGGCAAACAATGCTCATCAAAAATAGTAATTACTATTACTATCAATCAGGGTTTTACTCATGAAATATTGTATACATTTAAAAAATTCATTCAATTGAATTATGTACATGAGGAAAAGTTATTTCTTTGCATGTATCTAGAATCTACATTATAGAATGTAGATTGCTATGCATAATCTACATTCGTCTCAACTTAGAGGATACATAAAATATAGGCTAGTTTTTAACTGTAGTTTTTTTTGACGTACCAAAAGGTGCATTTGCAAAAGGGTCATCTTCAGTGCTAGGGTCGGAAGAAGTAGTAGTGGCATTTGACGATGATATCGCTCCTGGTGCTGCACCAACTGCAGCAATCGCCGCTGTGTGTGCAAAACAAAGGATAATTATTTTTACGGATGATTACAAAATTGATTGTCAAAGTCGATAATGTATGTACATACCTGGTCCACTATCCGCAAATGGATTCCACGACGAGAGATGCTGTTCCGATGAAGCTGACTGTAAGTCATTTTGCTGTAAAGTCGCTCTGCAAAAAATAAAAAAAGTTAGCATGGTCAATAAATTTGTTTCAACAATTATATATTTTGTAAGTGAAAGGAAGAAGAGAAACATTCTCATTTGGGAGGTAAAAATATAATATCTTACTTATCAAATGCTGAAGAGTCTGAAGCATTTCTTCGATGCCCAATATCATTATTTGAAGTAGATGTCGTCGAAGAATTAGGAGGAGGAGGAGGTGGAGGTTGTTGATTAACATGTAGACTTTGATTCTGACTTTGGCTTTGATGATTATGAATGTCAATAGGTTTCGGACTTTTCGGTGGAGGAAGTAAGGTGGCTCCAACTGTTGGGGCAGGTATAGTAATATTTCCCTTTGGTCTTTGTCTGGGAGTGACACTGGTTTCTAGAGCAGTGACTGGGGCTGGTGTCACAGATGTGGATTTGATGACCGTTTTTTCGTCACCTTTAGTTTTTGCTAATGAGACTGCCGTCATGGCTGTTACTAAGGACTCTACAGAGGGAGGTGGTGAACTTCCGGAAACATTAGAAATTGGATTTGGCTGCCCAAGTAAGGAATAACACAGTTCTGCAACTTGAAAGATATCTGGTCGTTGAGAAGAGTCTGACTTTAACAAATATTGAATTAGTGCATGTAGTTGTGGTGAAAACGGTGACGTGGGTGGAAATGTCACTTGGGCTGACTGAATTGCTAAAATCGAGTCTCCAAAAGGTGTTGTATAAAAACAAATCTACATGAAAAGAAACAACATACACATGTAAATGCATGTACAATGTACACTCTTTTCCTTGCCCTATATCTTTTATTTAAGTCTGTATTTTGATTTACCTTGAAGAGTAAGACGCCCAATGCCCAAATGTCTGCTTTTGTGGTAATAGGCCCTCGATTAGAATAGAGGTCAACCATTTCAGGTGAGCGGTAGGCAAGAGTTGTATACTTTTCAAGGTCTTCTTGAGTTGCTGTTACACCATGAATGGCTGGATCCCAAAATTTTGGTGTACAAGAACCAAAGTCACAAATAAGGAATTTCCCATCATCCTCGAGAACATTTTCAATTTTCAAATCTCTATGGATGATGGGTGTTGAACATTGATGAAGTCGTCCCACTCCGGACACAACATCTGCTAAAATTTGTAGCACTTCTTTCTCAGTTAAATGGGTTTTGGCTAACATTTTTGCATTTAGTAAAGCGAGTAGAGAGCCTTTGCAGTATGGCATCAGTCCGAGTGCCTCAGTCACGCCACCCCCCAATGGAGTCACCAAATGGTCTAAAAAAATTGACATATAAAAATTTCAGTTTGTGATATATGGGATGACTGACTTGAAATTGAAATGTAAGACAAGTAAAACCCGGATGAATTTAACATACCTAGGCAACCAAGAAGATTCGGATGGTCGCCCAGCGACGTCTACGAAACAATAACAATAATTGATGAATAAACTTATCGTAAAAAGTAAGCTTGAAATTCATTTGTACACATATTTTTCTGTACAGTGAGTGTCTGTACTTTAGGCTGTAAATGTGTTTAAATGGCTCACCATAATTTGAATCTCTCTCGTAGCAACTGCCAAATCATGTTCATTATTGACAATTACCCTTTTTAAGGCTAATTTTTGAGCTCCTTGTCTATAGATTGACAACATGAAATTGAATTTACATACTTATTGCGATTATATAGCAAATAGAAATGGGTGTATTTTGAAAACTTGCACTTGGGATATTTTTAGAATAAATAATTTGTAATTGGTATTTACCGACATAAAAAGACAACACCAAAGCCTCCTTCTGCAATCACATCTTCAACGGTAACTGTGTGCCCTTTTGGTAGTGTCCAAGATCTCCCAACACAAGATCCTTGACTGTGACCAGATGATGATTGAACAGGATCAATTTTGCTGAGGAGTTTCTTCATTTCTTCATTTGATATTGCAATTAAAATACCTTTCAAAATATTTATATGTCACAATGAGGAAATATTAATAGATTTTCCTATTTCTAAGACTATATAAATAATATTTTAATATTTCTACTAAGTAGGTCGCCTTTTGCCAGTCTGCCTTCAAATTAAAACTGTCAAACATGTATCATGATGTTTACTTTGAAAAAATTCCGTGGTGCTTATACTGGCTCACAATGAACATATATATATAAAATAACAATAATTAGTAAATTGAGAATTTCTCCGTGTAAACTCTTGAAATCTCAAATTACTTTGAACTGGCTTCTCCTCTCAAATGTAATCAAAACTAGAAAAAATATATATTATATATATTTATATATACGTGCACGGAATTGAAAAAAGAGAGAGAGAAAAAAATTCATTGAAATTCCAATGTCCACCCACAGTCCAGCTATTTACTATTAACTACCTACTTAATCTATGTGTACTTATTTCTATCTAAATACAGACAATCTATATATATATACTCTTATATGTTATATAACCTCTAATTCTAATTAATTATAATTGATTTTACATTGGACACTCGCTCACTCAAACAGGAACCCTATTGACCAATTTTCAAATTCACAAAGATACATTTTCTGCATCTCACGTGTTTCTCACTGAAGGCCAGTGAGGACTCAGCGAGGCTTTGTTGAAATCAACAAGCTTTGAATTTCTAAGCCTCTCTTCAAACTCTCTTGGCTCTCATTCGCTCTGCACTCTACACATTCATTCATTCCACAGCGTTTAACTAACTAATAATTTATGGGCGTGCATAAATTATTGCATGTCAAAACACTGTTAATTGTGATGTACGGATATTTTATGGAATATTTCATGTTTAACAAATTATATGTATGTACATTCATCATCTCTCGTATGAATAATGTTTGACGAATTTCCCATAAATATTTTACTCTATACATAATACATATATATAAGCAGAAATCCAAATGATTTCATGGGGTTTTTTGAGCCAAGATTCATAGAAAGACTTTCTCCTTGTCTTTCATTTGAGAATTATTTTATTTGATGTGTTTACAATGGATGGATGTAATGATGATTATCTAATGTAATGTCAACTGAGATAGCATCTAAGTAAATCCCTTGGGTGGAGATTATGTTTTACGTTGCAACTTCCCTATGTGTGTGAATATATATTTATAAGTAATGTGTGTGCACATATTACTACTCATGTCACCATGATCAAAAGTGTGAGTAACAAAATGAAAAGATTACATTTATAGTTTAGGACAGACAAAGAGAAAGGACAAACGACATTTCGGATTATGTCACTCGTCAGTCGCTTTTAGGTTGATGAGGTAAAACTCTAAGGGATCTCTCTGTGTCTCTTTCTTTACACCTTTCCCTCTTATTAAAATCCACAAGACAGACAAGAACTAAAAACAAACCAAATTCCTCCGGGCGTATTTCGACTTCTATTCTAGAATCCTGGCATTATCATCACATTATTACTCTTCCTCGTCGCCATATCATTTCGGATTCTAAATCTCTCTTTTCCTTATAGTAGTCAATCTCGGCTTTTACTTTCATAGACGTCACTATAATAATATATACATAATACATACTGTTTTTTTATCCTCCATAGAATGCTATTATATTTATTACGTTTCTCTATACGTAACTCACCAAGTAGTTTTGTCATTATTCATTATCCATCGCTCGCTTTTTACAAAACATTTTTCTTGTCTTGAACCCATATATTGTGCTGCTATATATGTGCAATGTACATGCTACACCATACAGAAAGTACTGTAAAAAACAGAAGCACTGCAATTTCATTCATTGTACACAGACGAAGCGCTATCGTATTAATTTCTTAATCCAAATTATTAGTTTGTGTAAGTATCAAATACACACATCTGTGTTTTTATAATATCTGTTAAATTGTTGAATCACGAATAGGAAGTTTTACACATTAAAGTTGAACTCTGTATGTCCGTTATAATTTAGCTCTTTTGTTCTCTCTCCTTTCTGGTTTTGGTTCTGTTGGATTGAGAGCAGTTGGATGTTCATAGTGTGTATATATGTACGTGTGCATGCATGTGCAATGTGCATGTTGGGTCAACATTCAAAGACTCTTAACCCAAACTATATATGTATCTCCCTTGTAAAATCCATCCGAATTATTCTACTCTCTATTCTATATGGAACAATATTCTTGTAATATTATATTCTGCCATGTGTAGTACGTGTGTTTGTGTGTGTGTATTCGGTATACATGACTGAATATATTCCATATGAGTTTTCTAAATCTGGATTGTGACTAGAATTGAAAAAGCCAAGGGTTAATCCATGTACTGTAACTGATCCCCTGTCTATCAAAAAGATGCATAGGGACATGTCACCAAGCCAACTTGACGAACAACTGAACCACATCTAAATCCAACGATTTTACAAGTCTCTAAGTCTTGTAGTCCTATTTGCTGCTGAAAGCGAGGGAGAGACTGTCGATGAGGTACCTTCATGGACACTCCGTCCTACATATGTATAATGTATATGTATACAAAACTTGATATTTTTTTCATGCCAATACAAAATTGATTCAATCAATTAAGTTTAAATCAGCCCTGTAAAAAAAATCGATTAGATAATTTAATGGAGGCATGATTTCTTTTAAGTTAAACACGGTTAACGGATCTCTGCGTGTATACATACGCAATCTTTTTTTTATAAATCATACACAACTTATGAAAGGAATTTCAAGCATTATTGAAAATACCCTGTTTATATGCGTCCTAGTCGTCTCTTTTTTTTTGTTAAAGCTATTTGGCTTTGAGAAAAACAAAATCGAAGACAAGGTAAAATAATTCTATTATGTTGTATATACAGTACACATGGCGTGTACTACACGTATGTTAAATGTATATGGCTGGCAATTTTTATATTGTTCAAATAGGGAATTTCTTGATCCACTATTTTAGTTGTAGAAGCAATATTAAAGTATTACTGATGGTATACTTTATTTTTGTTATACGTGATGAATATGTAAGAAGACGACGCTTTTGGGAAGGACGCTTTGAAAGAAGAGACGAGGGATGTGTGTTGCATGTACCTGTATGTACATACATGTATTGGATATGATGTGTGCTATTTTGTATATTGGCTTGGATTGATGGTAATCAGGATTAAATTGGGATTGGGATTTGATCCAGGAGTGAGTGTAGTGTCTGTTGGTTGGGCTAATCTGAGAGCAGATGTTGATCAGCAATGATGCAGATCAGGGAATTATCTGTATCGCTGGCCATAGTTTCTCTCCTTGTTCTCGCTCTCTCATCGTCATTCGTCATATCGTTCAACATCCTGTAAAACTATTCAAGTTGATCTCAAAGGCCGGATTAAAGGTGATATACATACAAACATAAAAATATCCATATAATATTAGTATACATGTCCATGGATGAGGATTACAGAAATATACTTCGCATATACGATACGAATAGACAATACATGTTGTAAGTAATGTGTAATATGTGAAAGGTATATAGGTACATAGTATATATGTTCTGATTCAGTTTCAGAAAAAGGAGCAGAGCAGGGTGCCAAAGTCCTGACTGAAGACCACCCCGAGCTCAAACAAATCCCACCAGCCAAAACATCTCTTACAAATCTCTTCTATTATCCATCATATTATTATCATCCAATAGTCCTCAACAGTCCCACCCAATTTCATCAGCCATCTTCTTTCTCTCTCTCTCCGTCTTTTCACTTTTCCTAAAACTCAACTCGAGCATTATATTTTCGTCTATATACATGTGACGTGGTACCATAAAATATAGTAAGAGTCCATGCAGTTATCCATCACACAGGTACATACACAAAAAACCAGAGCAAAACAAAACATATTCATCATTCTATTAATCCTAAAATTATCGTACGCTAGTATATGCATCCCAATGAGCATCAAAATCTTCACTATTCATCCCTATACACAGACACACATCAATCATACAGCACTTTTAAAAATACATACACATTTCTCACATGCAACTGATATTAAATTAATTAACAAAAATCCGACACTTAACATGCAAAATGTGTATTTAACAAATTAGGCATTTTCCTTGTTCTGAATTTGCTTTTGTTTTGTTTGTACATTTCATGTCATTTACTAGAGATTCTATTTGATTTTATTTTGATCGATTATAGGTATGGAAAAATATATTAACTAATTCTCATTACCAACTCAGAGTGTAATTTTTCCGATCTTTGCAAAACAAAAGAGAGAGGAAAGTTGATCAGGAAAAACTACAAGTTCATTGGGCACACAAAAGAGTCAAGGGAATAAGAGTATATGTGTTTTGGAATCGGGATGAAAGGATTGAAGTTGAAACATTTGATTAATACATGTAGATAGCGTGTGTTCAGTGTATTCGGTTTGCATGAGGGGAGAAAGTGAGAGAAAAGTTTTCTAGTTGTTCAAAGTATTGAGAACAAGAAGCCATTCAACATTTTTCATTTCCAATCATTTTTTCCATTCTGTTGTGTACTATATAAACTCGTTGTTGTCAGACTACAAACAGCATTCGACACGTTATTGCCATCGTCTGCTCTCTCTCTCTCTTTCTCACCACAGACTAATAGATCAAACTTTGATTAAAGATTTTTGATTACCCATTGGTTATTATTTCAGAAGAGAAAAACTTTAACATGTACATATGACAAACTTTACTTGCTACAAGTAACTACTCGCATGTATTGTACACACTGGAGAATCATAAAAAAGGAATTAATCGCACCATGTAAAATTTTATCATTTAATAGTCAGCGAGTAGTCAGTACTTTGCTCATTAATTATCATGCAATTACAGATGTATGCATGAATTGAAAGAAAACTTTTTTTTCCTGAATGAGCCAATTTTCAGGGAAAATGAATAGTAAAAGCGTAATCAAATTGAATTATAAAAGAGTTGAATGTACGTATTAATTATAATGTAATAAATATGTAGGAAACATGATCAGCTCCCTTTTTCATCCTTTCCATCCTCTCACTTTTGGTCATGGGAAAAGCGTGGCAGTAGGAATTAATGGCGGAAATGTCAAAATTGAATCACGCTCACAAAGTCACAGCTTACAACTTGTTAGAAACTTTATCCATTTGTAATTTACGGTGAGAGTCAATTGAAGAGTGAAAACAATTTAAAACGTGTGTATATAGTACTGCCCTTGAACTTTAATCAAAAGTATCGACTGTACTGTTACGATGATTTACGTAAACAAGAAAATAATAACAATCATATTTTTCTCTTTTCAGGATTATTCATTCATTCATCTCATGTGTCTATCACTTCGTTTCAATCAGGATTCATCATTATTATGAGTATTTAGCCATAAAATAGAGACGTGAACATCACAGTTTACTGTAACCGTATATGTATATACATATACATAGTACATACACAAAATCCTATAAATTACTCAACTTAGAAATAAATACCCATTCATTTTACTGTTGAGTTACTACAAAAAAATGTTAAAAAGTCTACCGACAACCGAGCAAGTCCGTGAAGATACATGTGAATTACAGTTAAATGTGGACAATGAGTATAAAGGACTTGAAGGATGAATGCTGCTGTCTTGTGTATATGTTGCTCGATTGTTAGTGTTTGTTGACGAGAAATATATATACGCGGAGGAAAAAGAGAAACATGTGTAAAGTTTGCCGATACAAGAAAGATTAGAGTTATTACTATGATACACAAACATGAACTATGAACTGTGAACGAGGAGTCCACAATATATGTGAGAAAGCGATCGAGGGTTCAGTTCAAACTTTTCAATGGTGATGAAAAGAAGACACACTGGAGGGTAACTTCTCTCTCTCTCCAAGAGATACACGATGGGTACATATAGTATGTACATGTTCCTTCCACTAAATCAGTTGTAATTAAATCGACTATGAAACTTGGTTCGGCTAATCCCTGAATTGAGCAGCTCTAATTCACCATGAGAGATTCAAGGGTGGTCTCCTTTACCTTTAAACTTAACTGTCCGATCGAGCAACATAAAATATATATGTGGGCAAACCTCATCCAATCATCATGCACTATTCCTCCTGTATATTTTACACTCTTGTATATATACGTACCTATACAGATTTTCCTTTACAATTTGCCATGTCAAATAAAGATTTTCATATTAGGTATTTTGCATGTACGATCGACTGATTTAGAAGATTTATATACTTTTTATTTCTAATCTTCATTCACTACTTGGGTAATTTCATATTTTAATTGTAAATATATCAAGTTTGTATATACATATGAAAACTTTAGTCTAAAATGTGAAGTAAATACACATGTGTGTGTATGGTGTGTGATGTTTAAAGTTAAGAGTAAAAAGTATATTGTTGATGTTCTATTGCAATGGAATTGCTTGTCAAACACATAGGAGCTTCACTGCTGTGATCCCTCACACATAGCTAGGTCAAAGCCTCTTATATTTACGGCTTAAAAAGAAGAAGAAAAAATCTGTAGTTTCTGTGCTTACGTTGAACTATAACTATATGTGTAAATATAACAAGGAAAGATTGAAAGTTGAAAGCATTATGTCTAATTGTATTGGGATTCTTTATGTTTGACCAGTAAACGGACCTCCTACGTGTTTATTATTTAATTTTGTATTAGTTGACTGTGCACAAAACATTTGTAAAATTTCAATCATTTGAATCACAATGGGATTTCAAATCCAAGCTTTGTCGTGTGTAAATTATACATTCAAATGAATATATATGCTTAAATGCTTACTATGATATTACAATAGAACATATATACATTTCCCTCACAGAATAATTTTCTCTTTAGATATTACCTATATATAACAGATTTTTCTTGAATATTGGTATGCATGGACATTTTTTCATTCACACAAATGTAAGTATATTTTATGGAACATCGGAAAATTAAATGTCAGAAGAATCAAGATTCAACAAAATATAGGGGGACACCTGAACGGATGGGATTGGGAATAAAATTCACCCATGAAATTAGTAAGGCTTTAAGCGTGCACAACACCGGAATTTCAGATCCGGAATATTAGAATTAGTATTGCCTTGTGATATTCATTTCTTCATAATTTACATTACAGTATTTCTGGGGCTTTGACTTTTGCTAAGGAGTCAAATTTCATTCCTTTACTTTCATTAATTATCAATATTAATTATGTATTATTGGTTATGTTATGGATTCGGTGTATCCGTGTGCAGAGATGGCTTTCAATTTGATTTGACATAAACCTCAAAATTTTCACTAGAGACACGGAAAAATATTTAAAAGTCACGGCCGTCAACAAAACCTTTTCACTCATCACCTTTTCCTATATATTACTCTGATTGGTTTTTCTTGAGAAATTGAAAACAAATCTCAACAAGTTTGTCAAACGCTATAAAGTTTCTCTTCTCATTCGTTTACAGTTTACATACTTTCATGTTTGTTGAAGACAATAAGGGAAAAGAGAGAAATGTTTTGAATAATGTAATGGATTGGAAACAGAACTTTTTTGTGCTGATTTTTTTGGTAGTAGACTTGATAAATGAACTTGGAATCATAAATGATTGATTCTAGAAAGTTGTAGTTGGGTTATAAAATATCATGTGAATGGGAAATGTATCGTACGTTTGGAATCGGATATGAAGAGTAAACTAGACGAGATGAAGATCCGGTTAGTTTCGAGCTAAGATCAAAATGAATGTGTATGGTCTCTACATCTCGTTCTCTCTCCTATATATATAATATACATATCTATTATCTACTGATATGACTTGAAAGGTTTCTTCTTAATTCGTGGCAGAACAAGGAAAAACGGAAAATGCAATAACAATTTCCCCTTGTCTATGTATACATACTCAATGCACAATAGTTATAATTTTATATCATTTTGTACTCAACTGAATTTATCTTTAGTCTGGAAATGACTCTCTTCGATCTCCTTTCTACTCAATGCAATTGGGATTTGTATTTTGGTTTGGTTTGGTTTGTATACATAATTACTGGCTACGATTACGTGTCCGATTACTTTCCGTCCTCCGGAACTTACGGCTTCCTCTTTTCTTTTCCCTTCCACACACACACTCTCTTTCTCTCTTTCTTCATCGTCTTCAGTTCTTCCTCTCCATCACCTCAAACACGCACCACAGTAAACATCCAATATCAAAAACCAAAACGAGGAAATGACATCCCTACTCTTTTAACTTTGTACATTTCCCTATTGGGGAAGATATATATATACCTATAGTGTGTGCATAAAAAAACGACAATGAATTTCGAGCTTGTGGTCGGCATAAGTGGATGAAGGGACAGATTGTGTGTGTATCTACAATTAATTGTCGTATGGAGGACAATGACCAGTGAAAGAGAAGGTTGTCCCTCCTGTTTATGTACATGTACATGTTTTAATCTAAAATCCAAAAAGTGAGCCACAAGCCATGCACAATCGATGACAAAATATGTGCATATACAGCAGCAATGAAAAGCTTGCTCAGGACTCTTTAGTTTAAACAGAATACAGATATAAAAACTATTAAACATGTAGATGTAGGTAGACAGTAGTTTATTGGATTCAATTGGTTCATGGCCCATGGCAGTCGTCATCGTCATCGTCAGTTTCCTTTTCAATGAATTTAAATGTGTGATGGACATACGTATTTGTATCGTATATGTGCGAGTGAGTGTGTACGGAAGAATTGTGGAAGGGATATAAAATCTTAGATGTTTGAGGGTATTTGTATTTTCTGGTTGAGTGCGGCGGCTTCTTTTCCCCTTATTATTGTCAATTGTCGTCACAGGGAATGAGAATGGAGTGAGCATATTCTAATTCTACAAAACTTACATACATTTCTGAATGTGAGCTCCGCGTCATCGTTTACATTCTTCAAATCTACAAACCTCCCCTCTCGTTCCTCTGTATACCTTCACGTTCACGTTCACACTGATACTCAAGGGATTATTGGACAGCTCATCATCATCTGATGATACCATTTGACCTCTCGTCTTCACCACAATTCTCCCAGAGTTTCTACGACGACTATACGTAGCCATCTCCATACACATTTCGTATACGATATGTATTATTATATGTACAGTTTCTCTATACTTACTGATATTTCTCTCTCCTCTCACTCTCTCTCCCACATTAAATTTTATCTGATGTGACTTGAGGTGTCCAGTGAAAGTGCGCTGGTTCTTTATCTCGTCCGTTTACTCTCTCATCTTTGTCACTTTGTGGCTTGTCAGTTGTCGCTGTCTCCTTATCGTTTCCCAATTTCCCTTGTGTCGGCCGTTTGTCTGATTTTTCTAGGGTTATTCCAAAGGAAGATTCACACACAAGTCCTCTCTATCTATCTCTACCCAGTGGCTATTGATATTTGTTCTCAATTCACTTTTCCATATAGGCACAGAGAGAGAGAGAGAGAGAGAGAGAGAAAAGGAGATAAATTGGACGGGGCTTGAGTTGCGACTGAGGAATTATAATTTTACGCTTCTTAATTTCCATTGAGTCTATGGAATTTTCTATTTCATATTCCCATTGTTCATTTAACAAGACTTTTATTTACCTTTTCACATTGTAGCAACCCTATACACATTTTTCTATTTACAGTATTCTCGAGGAAATGTTGGAATTATTTCTAATGAGGAATTCTGAATTGCCGCTATACATTCTCAGTTCCCTCACATGCATTTTTCATTTCTATATACAGTCTGTTTGGATTCCTGAACTTTTTTTGTGGCTTTTGAACATGAGTAGAGAAATGTGTGTGGAATAAACAATTAATATTGAGTATAATTTTGGTTACAACTGAACTGACAAGACGACATGTAATAATGAGAATACCTATAATGACGCTCTTGCCTTTAATGTATATATGTTTTTTAATATGTACAGACTAAATCACTAAATGGCTATTGCAATGAAGAAGTAGTTTTTTTTTTTTTGGTTAAGTGTTTCCGAGGAAGCCAACAATGAGTTGATCAGACGCAGAAGTAAATTGATCTTGCGAATGTATGGGTTACGTCATCATGGAATTTTCAACTTCCAACAAGAGGAAAATACGAGTTAAAGAAGCCGTAGAAATACGGTAAAAGTCTAGATCCGCAATCGAATCTACACAGATGATTGTTGAAGGGGGGAAAAGGAAAATTTTCACATTTCTTTTATTTCATTTATTTTTTGCTCTTACATTACTTATACATATATGCATATAGATAGATTGTAGATTATAACACTTCCCGGCTCTCATTTACAGATATATTGAATGAAGTGTGTAATGTTGTATGTAGATGTACATTCACAGTCATATACTATATATAATATATAATATTGTTTGTTTCCCCATCTTGATTTCGTATTAAAAATTGAGGCTTCATCAAATTATTATTATTTCTTTTTATTCTTTCCATTATTTTTTCCATTTCCCCCATTTCATGTTGTGCAGATGAAGCATAGACAGAAAAAATATAGTCAGTATCTAAACACTTTTGTTGTGCATGGATAAATTGTATGTATTTGTATACGTTTGTCACCATATATGTTTTTAACTATAAGTGAATTTACGAATTTAGTATGCGAATTCACAGGATGCTTGATGGAGCTATATTGCATTGAATTGAGTCAAAGTTTTTCCTTGTTACATTATATTATTAAATGCTGGGGAGTTGAGCGATGTTTTCAATTCATTTTTTCATTGTGTGTCGACGTCGACGAAAAAAAGTTGGTGAAAAGAGAGAGAGAGAGAGAGAGATTCAGCTTTCCTGTATTGTATTCTTTCTCGAACCAAACACAGACACTCCCAGTTTTTTTCCACTTGGGCTTTGGAGCTTTACTTCTTTTCCCGTGAAAATCTTTTTAAAAGTTCACATGGGACAGAGCAATTTCAAATGAGTTGGCATGACATTCATGATTCATCTGTAAAATTTAAGGAGCTTTCTTCACTCGCCTTTCTCTCTCATTCTCATGCCCGCATATGGTACATATACAGTACACACACGCGGAAGTAAGTCAAGTGAAAATACACCAAAGTCTATTTGTGAAACGTCGTGTAGATTTTACACACACACACACACACACACAAGTATTAAATCAGACATGGAAATGGAAAGTAAATGCAAAAAATGTTGTTATCAAATTGAGTATTACACGAGAAATATCAGTCATACTATTTGATAAAGCTTTGAGAAAAAGTTGAGCTCTGCTCATATTTAACTCGAAACTCTGAAAATTTTCATTACAAAATGAAGAATCATAGTCAAGAAAATGAAGCTTTACAGAAGTCTGAAAGTTTTTTTTATGCATATAATATACTACTGGTACGTTCAAATAATTTTGTAAAGGAATCATAGAAAACAAGAAAAATAACTTGGCTTCAGTTGGAATATCCAAAGGTATGTTTTCTTGTGGGAATTGTTCACAAAAATCCCAAATGTATATGAATGGATTTTGGGATATCCAAATGAGATAAAAATCTGGGCAGAGAAAGAGAGAGGGAGAGAGAGGAGAGAGCAGTGATTTGAAAATCCTTCAGTATTTGTGGTAAGTTGGTGAGTATGTAGTAGTATGTACAAGGAATGGATTTGTGTGTATAGGGAGAGTACAATTACGTTTGTAAAGCTTGTTGTTATGTTTGTGTGGTTGTGAGGTCGTGGATTAGATGGTGAATGATTAAATGATGACTTAAAACCTCCTGCCTTGTAGATTGTAGATTGTTGTGTACACTCTGTTTACTTTCCTTAAGGCTCCAATCCCCAATTGTAGTTGTGCGTCAAAGTTTTACACACATGTTCACCGTTTGGTATATCTAGGTATAGGAAACGTCATTGTCCTCTTCGTCTTTTCCTTTCCCCCTTTTGCCTTCATTTCATCGTGTACGTACAACTGACATTGTGAGTCCACAGTGTATTTGTGTATTTCTGTGCACGTACATATATGTTCACTGTGGATTTGGACAAGAAATCCCGAATCCGAAATCAGAAGGGAATCTTGTTGAATGATTTGAGATTTGAAGAGATGTGGGACAGTCGTCTGTACAGTCTACAGTAAAAACAAAGAGAGGATTCCATTCTATTGTATAAATAAGGGAGATTCGGGGTTAGAAAATTGAGCTGAGTGATGATGAATTGTTAATATATGGATTTTCTCTAGGGAAAAACAGGTCTTCACTTGGGTTTTCGATGCTCAATCAAAAGGAAAAGAGCTCATATACTTATATAAGCCGTAAAATATCACAATGAATATGGATGTGGAGAACGCGGAGGGTCAGGACTCGGAAAAACTTATGTTCATTTTCAATAATACCGATGATGCCATTAGTCCATTGGTAATTAGTAATTACTCATGTGAATTATCTGTAAACTTTGTCAATTAGATACTGAACGTTTTATTGGTCACCTATGTAAATTCAACAGATACGGAAAAAATGAAAGGAAGGAAATGTTTTAGTATACATAGAAAGAGTTTTTATTTGATAGGGACATTGTGGTGCCTTTTTTTTGTTGGTTTATGATTTTGACGATGCTCCTCTTTTTTTCGAGAGTATCAATTATCAGTGTGTATCAACAATTAGTCGACTCTAGTCTTGTCCAGTGAACTATAAATCCAATTGATATTATAGAGAGCTGTTGACTCCTCGTTTGTATAGTGGACTCAAAACAAAGGAAAGGGGGTAATAGAGAAAAAAAAGGAAGCCGGATGGTGATCCAACAGGACATCACCACAAATTGATTCTCTGTGTAGATATTACGAGGGCAAAAGGTTTTGTACATGTAATACAAAAACCTACTCATATCATATACATTATACACACGTCCTTTCCTTATACAGTCCATATATGAAATAGAATAAAAATAAAAGCTATAGAAGTGAGCCAGCCAGAAGGCAAAAGGACTTGAAATGTGTATGTATTGCACAGCTTGTGTGTGTGTGTGTGTGTGTGTGTGTGTGTGTGTGTGTATGTATGTATGTATGTATGTATGTGTCGTCGTCTGCTCTAAATCTATATCTGATAGATTCTATCATCTACAGTGTAGAATGTGTAGATTCTACAATAAATATAAGTTTAAGGCGTGAAAAGGCGGGCGGGCAGTGGAAATCCAATCCTCTTCATCAAATAACATTTCTTCTCGTTCTCTTTCAACTTTCAACTTCCAACCCTGTACGACTTTTATCCATTACTTACTTTCCTACATATAGATAGTTCGTCTCTTTATTCTTATTAAATTTTCAATTCACTCACCTACTCACCTCTCTTTACTTAAACTTTTTTCTCCGCTTCTCTGAGCTTCATTACTTCAGTCCTCTATTCGCCCATCACTTTTCTAGATTATGCCACAATCCTTTTGTTTTTTATTTCATAAAAAAGATGGCCAGATGTTAAACTTTTATTATTTGATATGTGTTCATGAATTACGTTGCATTCTTGCACAGAGATGAATTTGAATGGGGATTGTGCAAATCTACAAAATCTACGAATGTGTATATAACATAGTATAAAGGTACGCTTGTTGTTAGAAAATTAATATACAAAAGAGTCATTTGTTGATTTTCATTCACACCTGGAATCTGAATCTAATTTATAAATATGCACAAATTAAAATGAGTCTGTCGTCTATTATATGGATTTTGTGGTGGATGTAGAACAACGAAATTGTTTGCATGTGCTTTTGGGATTGTCATCGTTGCATTGATTGCTGGTTAAATGTGAAAGGTGTTAAAAGGGGGGAAACACTTGAAGAGATTAGAACAACACTCAAAAGGAACTCAGCACTAATGTGTGTGATAATATATGTAAGTATTCGTATTCTGGATATTATGCAGAGGATTTCGAGTACTCTTTTCCTGTGTGGTCTCATCTATTTACTTTACCATACAAAACAATGATGCAAACGAATAAGAGAGAGAGAAAGACAGGATTTAATCTTTCCCACATTTCCATCATTTTGTTTTTCTGTTCCTCCATGTTTTACACGTTTACCCTGAAAGTGAATGAGAATTACAGATAGGAAAAGTGATTGGATGCTCATATTTGTAAAGTGTGTACCTATATACCTACAACTACAACAATCAGTACAATTACTCTGTGTTTGTCCCATGTACCCATATTGTTGTTGTATTGTTGGCTTGTTGGGATTGTATGTCTCTGTGTGTGTGTGTGCAAACATAGAGTTGTGGAAATGAATGGTGACAGAATGACGAGATAAAAGTAGTACACAGGAGCCTACAAGTGTGTTCATTTTGACAGTCAGTCTCTCTCTCTCTCTCTCTCTCTTTCCACGACGACCAAAAGTATTACATGAAAAAAAAACATGAAAGAGATTTGATCTCTCAGTTACTCAGTTTACCATTTGAGAGCAGTTGGCTCTCACTCTCCTCACATGTTCGTTGGCGTTGAGTTGGAACGTGCGAAGGGTTAATGGATTATTGTTGTATTATCAATAATAGCAATAATTATTGTATTTATTCAACCCTCGTGATATTTAATACGCTCTCTTTCCCTCTCTCTCTCTCTCTCTCTCTCTCGCCTCGTTTCCACTTCGTCTCTATTTACTCAAAACTCTTGCATGCACAAAAAAGGTCATTTGTCATTTGTCCATGCACTCCAGT
Source organism: Gisinianus flammeolus (assembly GCA_034699125.1). Taxonomy (NCBI): domain Eukaryota; kingdom Metazoa; phylum Arthropoda; class Collembola; order Symphypleona; family Katiannidae; genus Gisinianus; species Gisinianus flammeolus. Next base: position 27,314 of record JAIUND010000746.1, read on the forward strand.
CTCGTAAAGTGTGAAACATTCAACCTCCAAGTCAAGTCTCAAGTGTATGAGGTGAGATCCTCAACTCGAATCTGTCTCCATCATGAAAAAAATGACTGAAATACACTTCAAGTTATTTTCCCTCGTCACACATTTTGGATTGCTGCCTTTGAAAAAAAAAATGAAAACTTAAAATAATTTATAAGCTGACGTATATTATTAATATTTTAAATCAATAAAATCCGTTCCACACATCAGTTTGATTTAGATCTTTGTTCTCTTTTTATACGTCTTTATTGTGTAAAATTTTGATTTTTCTTTTTAGCACGTTAAACAAAAACATTGTGTACAGTCATAATAGTATACGACGATGAACAAATTCAACACAAGCAAATAAGTGATAAAATAAGCGAATTCCAGTATTTGGGAACGGCAATTTTGTTAATATTCTTGACAATGTATATACGATATATATATAGGTATGGACTAGGCATCACTTTAGCCTTTAGCATAATAATAGATATATAGTGTTGAACGGAAACTTGATCATGATGGAGAGAGCACAATAAAATTTGATTTAAGTATAGTTAAAAAACATAAGAGGGATGATTTCATTCTACATGAAATATGAATAACGACAAAAAAAAACATAATAAATTGACAATGTACACACGTGTGTATTTTTTTAGAATACATATAATAAAAGCCATTGTGGCTATGTATATGACTATGAAATCTGTAGCTGTATATACGAAACTGAATCTAATGAAAAATTAATCACTCAGATCATCAGAGAAGTCGGAACTGTTTCTTCTTTTCTTGAGAGGTATGTGCGAGTCTCGCTCTCTCGGACTAAGGGATGATGAGGAGGAGAGGGAGAGAGATAGCGGGTTATTGTGATGATGTGAGTGGGGCTGGAGAAGCGGATGAGCGGATGCGGATCGGAGGTGACACGATGTAGTTAGATGATGGTGATGATGATGGGGTGTCGTTGGGACAGCTTTTGGCGAGATTGACGGCGAATTACTATTCCCATTTGGATTCCCCCCGGAGCCTGCTTTACTCAAATCTGCATCATCTTGAAGGCGTCTCAGGCGTTCTTGCTCCTCCCTCTTCATCTTTCTCCACTTAGCTCTACATACCATTTTTAAAGAAACACAGATAAAATTTAATTAAGGAAATTTTGGAAATAATCAAAGAAGAAATGATTTAAAAGAGCAGATCCGCATACATACCTTCGATTTTTGAACCAAACCTTTGAGGTTAGACGAACACGCACATGAAAAAATATAAAAGATAGAGGCTATATACACATTGCTCGTTCATCATTACGCGACTTTTTGTTTAAAATAATAATGCCAAAAAAAAACGGATTTGGAGACGGAATATACAAGCTAAAAAGAAATGAAATCTGAAAGTCTGTGTAAGCCTGTGGTGCTTACAAATCTCTGCACGGGCTCTTGTTTCAAAATGAGCATTTTCACATGAATGTGCGTTGAAAATGGACCTTTCTGATCGGCGTTGTGAAAAGCATTGAAAAATGATGTCATTTGAATTTTGAAGTTCGTATATAACGAACAGTAAAAAAAAATAGAACGCTTGGAACTTGTTTTATTTTTGCGCATCTGAACAATGGCAATCGGAAAAAACTGAAAAATGAATTGAAATGTCGTTCTGAAGCAGGTAAATCTAGAATTCATATATTCCCTGTGAGCCTGTTTACAAACCATGAAATTTCATTGGTATATTGACATTATATATCTGTATGTCGGGATGATACGAATCTGACTTGATTTATGTAAAATATACGTAGAGAACGAGAGCTTTATTATTCCAGTTAGCTGAGCATTCCGAAATATTATTGCTTACAAACATGAGCTATCTATATATGAGACTTCCAAACGTCAGAATGGTTAGACGAGCATCGAGTTTTCAGGTGAAATATATACCTATGTGTAGGAAAGTCAGAGGAGGAGGAAATATCAAAGAGGCAAGTTGCATGGCAACAGGATAAAATGGGAAACTATAAAGTCTATCTGTAAAATCTAATAAGTAGGCGGATAGTAAAACTGAAAGTATGTACAGTTTCAATTTTAGAGTTTCCCTCTTTTGTTTATCTCTCATCTTTATATGTATTATCTTCCTTATAGTTTTACCAACTTAACAACTTTTAGTCTCTCCATCATCGTTTGATGTCATCAAAAGCTCAGTCTCTGTAACGCCATCCGTAAAATAATAATAATAAAATGATGAGATAGTTCAGCTATACATTCTGAATTCATCATCATCATCATCACAGATGCACGGTGACAGAAGAGAAAGTCTATGACATGAGAGGCAGAACACTCTCGAGCAACTGTGAACAGCAAAAATCTTTCATCTCTCTCTCTCCCTCTTTCTCTCTCTCTCTCTCTGTGGTCTTCATTAAATGAAACACACATGAAAAATTTTCCAATCATTTCCAATTTGTCAACATTTATCTCTATCCATAGTCAGTCAGCCATTTCTTTGCCGTCCTACTTATAAAAAGATACTATACATACTGTTCCTAGTTGTTTTTTACCGAACAACCCCTTTCTGACTTTATCTCTCTCTCACTCTCTCTCTCTCATGACTTGTTTTCCAAGCAGCTTCCAGCCACCCATATCAAATTAGGTAGCCATTTTTATTTCCTTTTCATAAACAAGTTCGTAATTTTTACAACAGTAAAGTCCTCTCAAGTTTTGATTCCAGTGAATTTTCAATCCTATATAGGTACATACTTTAGTTTATTTAAGGTCAATGTTTCTACTTGATAGTCATCGTGATTCACATGATTCCTATTTTCGTACCTTTGTTAAATCTCCTATTTTTATATACATTTCAGGCAGTTGAAATTGGTAAATTTATGAAAATGTGAAAATAAGGAAATCATGTACACACTAAAGTAATTTATATGCGTTTTGTATAGATTTTGAAAGAGGGTTGTGTGTGGAATGTGGAATCTACACTGTTGATTATGTATACGATGTGTATAATGTATAAGTTGTGTTTAGATCGAGCAAGAGAGATAGAACGAGGAAACTCAAGCCCAGACATTTCCACTCAATCAAAATGCAATTATCCGTAAGAGAGAACTGAAAAAGACTATTCAAGCCCCCGTAAATGTGGGTGTGTGTGTCTATGTGTCTATGTATTAATATGTGGTGTGTTTATAGGGACTAGAAGAGGGTGCGAGAGAGAGAGAGAGAGCTGCATCTGGATTCCGGATTGTTTGCCACTTCTCAGCTTCACACACTCGAGTCCATTTTCTATTTTATAATACAAGAATGAAAGGCTAAAGCTGAAAGAGAGAGAGAGAGAGAGAACCTCGAAAATAAACGTGGAATAATATCCCAAGAGAACTTTTGAACCTTTCATTTCATAGAATATATATAAAAGACATTCTCCATTTATACAGAATGTGTGGGCATTATCTGCTGTATATTATATGTTCTTATGGATTCACTATTCACTATATAATACCGCTCTAGAAAAATGTAAGGAGAACGTGCATGCAGTCAAATAAACCGAGACGATGGAAGAAAGTTCACATTGTAATGATGTCAAAATGTCTGTTCATATCATGGAGATATCAAGTTCAAGTCACAAGTCAAGTGTTTAATGATTTCCATAATTTCCATTACATTTTCTACGGAGAGTCGAGAGAAAGAGAGAGAGAGTGAATGAGTGGTGGTGAAATCAAAACTTGCGTATAATCACAGAATACATTATTTAATCTATTGGGGAAATATGAAAAGCGGTCGTACTACGCACAATACAAAAGTCAAAACCATTCAATTCAGAGTAGTCCGGAGTCTTATGATATGATCAAAACTAAAAGTGGCGGAGAGAGCAAGAGAATACACATATTTATATGCTAAATATAAGAATATAGCGATCAACTCGTGATTTTCAGCACCAATGATCCCATTTCATGTCAAATCCAGAGAAACTTTGATTGACTTTGTACATACAAAGTCTGTACATTAAACTATATACCTACTTATATATACCCGAATCTTCCCTCTCCAATCATTTCTCTTGTCATTAGTCTCTTTTTATTCCTCGTCCATGGTCATCCTGTTGTCATTGTTAATTACTATATATACACAAACTCTATCAAGGAAACCGCACAAAGCAAAAACAAAAACACTCAAAAAATCGAAACGAGAGAGAATGGAACCACCGTAATTCAAATTTTCAACTCCATCAAAAAAAGCCATAACCTTTCCATCAGAATTTCAAATGTGGAAATGCGTACTCAGTTACTGATTAGAATGCATCAATTTTCTTAAATACATATACTTCCGTCATTTGCATAAAATGTTCCATGTATCATATAATTTAGGTTACGGATATAATTTTTGACTCAAAATGAGAATAATTCCAGAACACTGAATTTTGAGATAACATTGAAAAAAGGAACAGATTGAGTTTGGAAATGAGAAATCCCGTTTTGCTCATGTATATTTTGAATTTAATTATGGTAGCATATATATATATATATATATATGCTAATCAGACTGTATACACGTTTTTATGGGATCATATAATAATGTTTTAAATTGAAAGTCGGATAAAGAGAATAATGTAATGTAGGTAATTCAAAAACTATACACAATATTTTATACAAACGGAGAGAAAGAGAAAGAGTGCTGAGAAATTCAATTAGCCATAGTCAAGTTACTAGAAAATTCAGTATTGTGACGATACATACATACATGTATAGAAAATGTTCACGGGGAAAAATGAAAAACAAAAGAAAAGTTGTTTTAATAATGATATGCTATGGATATATATACGCTTGTGTATGTGTGGTGTATTAGTAGAGACTATATAGAGACAGACTAAGAGAGAGAGAGAGAGAGAAAGTGAAGAGTTTGGCTAATGTAAGGAAAACAAGGGACAAAACGGGAAGGTTTCATATTGTACAGTTGAGAGTATCTCCATAAAGACTTGTGCCTGCGTGTAGTTTCTACCACCGTATATATGTATCTGTATAAAAGCGATTTTTCAACCTCGGAAATTATTAACGACTAGCTTGGAGGGATAAATTGTAATTTAATGTGAACCTCGTGCAATAACAATAGGTAATGTAATCAAATGTGTGTGTGTGTGTGTGATAGAGAGAGAGAGAGAGCGCGAGCAATTGAGATGTTTGGTTTTAGTTTTTGGTCGGCCTACATGCGGCAGATTATTCTATTACCGAGTATCAACATTAGGTACCCTTAATTTTGTTTGCTATCAAAACAAGGACGAGTGGGGATTGTGAGGGGTAGAAGGCAAATTCACCAGATTTCACATTTTTATTTCCTCTCTCTCGTTCACTCACTCTCCACCTTGTACGTACATATATACAGATAGATGTATTTCTAATAGTGAGTCTCTCGTTATACTATTGTATTATATGTGTGCGATATTTCATTCCATTTACAGAAATACATATTTAGATTCTACATACCCATGTAAATACTTATACGTGCATAGTTATTGTTATGATAAAATTATGTATAAGGATTGCCAATATAAGTACGCAAAAGTTACACATATGAAATGAATTGTTATGACTCACCTCCACCCTTTCCTCTTTCAGATCTGTCTTTAAAGCAAGTTGCTCACGCAACACCACGTCAGGATAATGAGTCTGAAATCAAAAAGTACATTTTTATATTAAAAAAATACTTGTGTCTAATGTTAAGCTGATCATGCACAATGTTATGAAAGAGTTGAGCAATTTGTAAAATAAAACGCTAAGTATAATATATACCTTCCCAAATGTTGCTTCCAACTGTTCCAATTGTTCCTCTGTAAAGATTGTCCTGTAGAAAACATACATGTATACTTTTTGCAAAAGTTTGAATACATTCAAAATACACACACAGTACATGGTAAAAGTCAAAAATCTCCTTTCGAGTCAAATCATAATCACGCACACAGAGAAAAATTCATATCAATTATTGAATTAATGAATAAATTTAATTTAAAATGCTGATGAGGATCTCTCCGAATGTTATTTCTATTACATATTATAATACTATTCTTTCCATCTTTGGATTTTGAAATCTGAATCTGATTTTGATCTGAGCTCTTTTCCTCTCCTCTGTTTTCCCTGTGCACAGATACATTTTTTTCTCCGTAGTCCTCCAAAAAAAGTTTTCTGATTCCATACAGATTCTCCATATACACAGAGATTTATTACACACACACACACATGCATTTCCTCAGTAAATAAATGGGAAGCCGTAGGAAATTGAAATAGAAAATTTTGGACTGGTACTGAACCTGGGGGATGGGGAAAAAGAGAAGAAAAAGTCAATATTAAAGTCCATGTCTATATATGGAAAGACGAAAGAAAATCAAACAAAAAAAATGACGATAGACAAATAATATCATTTACCATTTGGCTTAAGGTTTGGCTCAAAAGCATTAAAGACTTGCAGAATTTTTCTATTTTTCTAGATTCTACTTTCCCTCGTTCATCTAAACATACCTATAGCTTTCTCTTCTCAACTTGAAATCCGACTTACAATTAGATGTACATATACATAACATTATCTAAACAGAGTTCACTATATATACATCTAATACTCGACTCGTCCTCCGTATTTCTATTCAGATTGGATCGATTCGATATAGCTTTACAATCTACAATATATGAACATTGTTTTATTTTAATTTGAGTTCACTCATGCACATTCTCTCTCCACACACACACAGTAAAGAGTCAAGAATAAAATAATAAACAGAACAAATATATATTTCATGAATTCATATCCACAAAACAAAATAAAGAGAAACTAAAAAGAAGAAAAAATCTAGAATTTTCGCCAACTAATTACATAAAACATAAGCAAAAAACTCTCTTGTAAAAAATTATACACTTTTTTCTACTCAATTCTGTCTACTTTCTATATCGTATACTCCTGTTGCTCTTGATGCTGATGAAGCTCCAGCAAATTTCAAATTAAAACAACATATCTGGATGTATGTAGCAGACCAAGTTTGTGGTCTGTGTTGATGTGCACAATTCTCTGGAATCTAAAGAATCCGAGACGAGTAAATTCACTGTGCAAAGAGAACCACGAAAATACATTCAGAATTCAGCGTATGGAATATATGTAAATGGACGATTAGATATTAAATACTATAGTGGAGACTATAGAGACTATACGGAGCACTCACACACACAATGTGTATGATCCTGGCATTAATTAATAGCTTATTCCTCAAATTGTGTACTCAAGTAATTAAATTAACTCTCTCTCTCTCTCTGTGTCTGTGACTGTGTAAAGACGACGAGGCAGCAGTGCCTCATAGTCTCATCTGTAATTTGTAATTTGATAATTCGTACATACACAAAAGATTATAGCTCATATTTTGTGCGTACAAAAGCACGGCGTACTATTTTCTCATCTAATTTCATAAATGCTCACAGCTATATAATATCTGTATATGAAAAGTGTTTAATTTTCTGCTCAACTCACAGTAAGTATATATACGACTTCCAATATATTTCTATACAAAAAATAGTTGGACATGTGTAGAGGATTTTAAGAACTTTCTTTATCCTATGACAAAAAAGTGTAGTCACCATCACCACATGATTCACTAGAATTTGGAAATAAAAACTAGAACATAAAAATTCCAAAATCCTGTGGACAAATCCAAATGGGACGTAAGGACTATGTAGTATGTATATAAGGAGCTCAGAAATGTGTTCATATTTAATAAATATTATTTATATTTATACATGTACTTTGAGGTCTGTATATATTTAACATTTTGTATTCCTTCAAATGGTATAGTATTACGATAAGAAAAAATACGAGTCCAGGCCGTGGGTCAGATAAGCTTCTAAGGAATGACTTTGGGGGTACAAAAAAATTATAAGTTGGACCCAGACAGCTTGTCGCCGTTTGATATAACTTCAGTGTCTATGTACATAACGTCACGTAAGTGACTATATTTACATTTTTTTTGAAACGACAGACACACACAGGTGACGATAAAGAAGAACAAGAGGGAAATTGTGGAAACGAGTGAGAAAAGGGATTAAAATGAGTTTGAAATATGGAATTCATAAGAAATGGTCATAATTTGATGATAATAATTTTCTAGACTTATGACCATTTGACTCTATAGGTATTCGTACGAATTTGACAATTACTCATATATGTATTACTCTGTACAATAAAGTGTTAAAATAATTACCTATGTCGTCTTTTCCTCTTTGGTGTTTGATGTCCAAGTGCCGATGCAGCGAGACCTGAAGAACTCAAGAGTGATTGTGCTGAGCCACTTCCACCCAAACCATGTGGAAAATAATGTCCATAGATCCCTGGATAAGAAGCTATATACATGAGAAAATCAGAACAATGATTCATATTTAAAATGACAATACAAATCATATATACGTACACATACATCTACACGATATATATGCCTGTAAGTAAAGCTTTTGGCTATGACGACTCGCACGTGACATTTGACACGGAGACGTGAAAAAATCTCAACTCTCTTAGTCTCAACAACAGAAATCGTATAAAAGTATGACCATAAACTCCGGACTTGCGTATATATATATATACGTATAGGTATATGGAGACTTTTAATTATATTCTATAGGTATAAATATATTGAACTTGTGAGGGGAGTTTGTTGGCAATGTAGTTGATCGAAAATTTAATTGTAGGGTTGGAGAATTTTATAATCGATTTAAGATTAGGCTTATACAGACGAGTTATGAGATTATAAACACCCACACTCTAGATACAACCAAAAGCAAAAAAAGAAAATCTAAAATATTATTAAAAAAAATATGGAAATCCTCCTGGACATGTAAAATTTAGGCTGTGATTACGGGAATGTGTATCGTATAACTTCCAAAAAAAAAATTAATATTCCTAACATCATATATACGATACGATATATACATACGTATCAATGTTCCGGAAAATCAATGTAAGAACTGGATTTAAGAGAATCCAAATCCAAATGATATTTACATATCGTATTACGTATCCTCTTTAATCCCTTTGTTTTCAACACACCTTTACATTTTGGACACGTAGTTTTGGGTGAGTGGACGTAATTGCTGAGAGGATTTAGAATTAGAGAACGGGAACGGACTCTCTCAAACCCCTCAAAGGAAAATATCCGACTCGGGATGAGTGGAAGCCTCACCAATGACTTTTTACATAATTACCCTGTACACGTGTATTCCTGTAATACATATTATGTATAGATATATCTACACTTTCCAATTCTAAGTATGTAACTAAAATCCGTGTGGACATGTCAAATGACACAAAAACACAAAGTGTGAGGTTCAACAGTTCAACTTGAGTCATATTTGAGTTAGCTATAAACTATAAAGTAACAAAAGTATAGAGATAACTTACCAAGGAATTCTGCAGCCGCTTGGTTGGGAAGGAAAGCGGGATGAAATTGTAAATGTGGGAAAGCATTTGGGAATCCACCACCCGCACTTATACTATTTCTAGAGCGAATATCTCCTTCTCGTTCTCTATCTCGATCTCTCCCATTACTTCCAGCCAAAATACTCTCAATACTGAAAGAATTCCGATGGGATGAAGTCGTCCCAATCCGATGATGATCTTCAGTTTGATGTCCATGATTTCTACTACTATTACTACCGCAATTACTGAGGACTGTCCCACTCTCAGGCACGACAACTGATGAGGATGAAGACATACCCGGAAACGGTCGGAATTGTACCGGAGAAATGTATGGGAAAATTGGGAAACAGGGTAAATTAGACATTTTTGCTTTTGATTTGATCACAAATCTATATAGTTTAGGTCTCTTTAATTTGCACCGCCCAATTGCGATCTATTATTATCGTATTTAAATGTTTAATCAATAACCAAAGGGATAATAATAATAATATTATCGTTCGTAAGTGAGAGAACAACTTTTTCACACAAACAAAATCCCGAACACTTTTGACTTACTCACGTACACACAAGTTAAAAGATTTGTAACGCCTGTATATGGAGATTTTCCAAGTTCAATTGTTATTGTTTATGTAAATGGGTAAGTAATGCGAAGAGAATCCTGGAGCACTTTAGTTCAGCTAGAAATGTAAATACTATTTACTAAATAGTGGGGTATCGTAGTTTTCTATGATTATTGATAATTGTCCGTGTTGAAGAGTGAACTTGGTTTTGTACTCAGATGGTAATCAGAGCTCGTCACCTGAGAGACTGAATGTCTGCCACTACATGAAAAACGAGGGTAGTTCCATTCCATACAAAATATGTATACACTATATAGACGGAAAGACAGAGAGAGAGAGAGAGAGAGAGAGAAAACAGACCAAAATCTTCTTGAGGAAAAACACAAGAGCAAAGAGAGAGAGAGAGAAGGAGAGGGAGACTGGAAGGAAAGTAATTATATATAAATTTAGGCTTTGCAAGTATTTAGTCCCCCTACGTACTTGCTCGCTATACCGTTTATGAGGACACAAAATCCAGATCTGAAACACTATAGTGTGTACTGTACATGTACATGTGTTTAGTGTTTAGTATCTGAAGGTGCAAGAAATATATGTTTGGGTTGTGGTGGTAGAATGCTAGAAGCTAGACGACGACGAGTTTGGATTTCCGATTTTCCAGTTAGAGCTTTGGTTGGCTTCATTCGCCTCATGAGGGACTCCCACCAACTTTCTATTCGCTATCAAACCAAACCAATCGTCGTCCAAATATTTCTCATCCGAATCTCTTTCACTCTCTTCTTACAAACACATCTCTCATCTTTCACACCTTTTTAAATCGTTCCATTTTCCATTGTGTACATCATTTGTATCTCCTATATCTCCCAATTCATGATCATTTTAATCACGATTTAATTTTTTAATTAAATCAAAAACATGTAATTTTTTACATGGATTCCTACATACATACTACATACAGATATTAGAAATCAGAATTGGTTTTGTCAAATGATTTATTTTCATTTCGTCCTAAAATTGTCTATTACTGAAAAATCCTCTGAGAAATCCTTATAGCAAAAGGATCGTGATTTTGCTCATACGTACATTACAAGTCATAATTCAACTTTAATTTAAACGATCAAAAGTTCTGTTCTTTTTTCTCTGGCAAAGAAATCTTTCTACCTGTAGCTTGTACTGATTTTTCAAAAATCATATTCGAGAAAATTGTATAGATTTAATATGCAAGTAACAATGCATTGTAATAATGAAATATGATGAGACATTAGTTGAATCGTGGACTCTCGTATGTGTGTGTGTGTGTATTCAAAGAAAATTCGAATAGCCCATCCGAGAAGAACGTGTGTCACTTTGACATTAGTCTGTGTTTATGGGGACTTTGATTTTCTCTCTCTCTCTCTTTGTCTTTTAGCTTTACGGAACATATTACAAAGTATTTCAAAGCGATATGCCCAATATGCCCATACAACGCGCAACCAATTTTATCAGTAATTTTACATTTTACATAGAAATGCAACCAAATTTTCCAGAGGCTGTATCATATCATAAGAATGGACAATGCGCTTTCCCTATATAGACTGTGACTGTATGATGTGTAGAGTTGTAAGTAAAATGTCCAACTGTATGTACATGTGTAATACACACACTCATTTGTCATCTATACATATGGAGCTCGCAAGTTTTTCTTCCTTTTATTTTGAGTTTTGTTGCTTGCGTGTGGACTGTTGAAGGCTTTTGAATGTTGGAGAGAAAAGAAGCAATTATAGGGATATTTGTATATGAGTTGTTGAGAAGAAAAGAATGATTTGTGTCTTATATAGTTGAGTTGTGTGTGTGTGTGTGTTGGCGGCGGCTTCGGTTGAAGAGCTCAAAGGAAGAAGATTCACAGTATCAAAGATTACCAACTTACCACCTAGCATGTATACGCTCCAACATTTACTTTAAAACTCTTAAAACCCCTAAGACTCATCCAGAGAAAAGTGTAGGGAGACTCATGGTATGTAGTGTGTGCTCCGGCTACGGCTACGGTAGGTATAAAATTCTAAGCCATACGCAGGTATTTTGTTAATTCAATCGACTGGAAAAAATGCTCACAGTAGGAAGTAGCAAGTAGGGAATGGATATGGTACATATACGCAGATACAGCCGATATATCCATATCCACATCTGTATGTATATGTGTACAAAGTACAAACACAAGCTAAAAACTACAAATTCAAGTTTCTTTTTTCCTCACGTAAAGTCTATCATTGACCATATTTCAATAATACCCAAGTACTTGACTATATAAATTATATTAATAATGTAATTCAATGTACACAATAGTAATTGTAAATCTACAATATTCGTATTCGTCCGTCAGAGGATTTGAGATTTAAGATGAGAGAGAGAGAGAGAGAGAGAGAGAGAGAGAGAAATCCACTATATACATAATGAAATATATTTCCAATCCCACAAAATCGTCAAAATCATTCACATCGTGTAGTGGTGGTACATATACAGATATATATGATGTGCAATTTCCAATCATAAAATCAACTCTTTTCAAATACTCCTCTTCTAACTGCCCGACCTGCATGCCTGTTTGTAGGTATGTATATTGTTCACTATATATACTTAAGATGATACTGCTCCCCTTCTGTCTCTGTCGTCTCTTTGGTTTTATTCTCAATATTTATGCGGCTTCTTTTCCAAAATCCTAATCTAAATCCTATATAGTTCAAGTGAATTTTGTGTGCTCCGTGCTCCTTCCTTTACCTCTGATCATCTTTATCTTTGAGATAAGCAAATATACGGAAGAAATCTTATTGTACACATTTTATGCCTAAACCAGTTTTACTAAAACTCCGAAATTTCTGAGAAATTTCTCCTTTTCCTATCTACATTTTCCGTTTACTCTACGGATATTTTTATGCTTTATGTCAAGTCGGCTACTACATAAGTACTCTATATATAGGCATACAGAACGTTTCATTTAAGATATATGTAAAGAATAAATGCATACATGTCAAATATAATTCAAAATAAAAATACGTCCACGAAATGTATCGATCGATCGGCCATTTTATATAAGTACTGAAGAATGATGAGTAGAAAGAAATATATGTATATACTTAAACATGAGATGGAAATCATAATGTTACATTAAGTAATGTGAAAGTAGTTCAAGTGGTTTGTGCTTACGACAAGATTTTACAAATCCAAAAGTTTTGTCATATACAGTCTGAGTTCCAGCAAAAAATTCTCACCCTTTCAAGCTCCACTTGTGTGCATGCATACATGTATACAATATTATGTGTACAATATTACATAAGTATTTGTGCGTAATGAGCATGATAAAAGGCATTTTAATGCGTACAATATGATATGCATTTGAATACCTTTGTGTCATTCCACATATAATAACTATATACACTCAGTTGGGCATGAATTTAGATATTGTAGAAGATTAACAAAAGTTTACAGCTGGAGCATTAGCATGCTATTTGGATAGTTAATGTAAAATCCCATACTTCATTCCCCAAAGAAAATAAATTTTTTGATACTTTCTGGCGACGTAGTGTTGATGTTGGGGATGGAAAAGAGGGAGAGAGAGCTAAATCTCTTGATAATAATATAAATTTTCTTTTAATGACATTAAATCAACAAATGGAGATACGTAAAGTATATATACTATATATTAGAAAGCCAACATCAAACCATGCATAAATTTAGTTTGATGGACTCTTGAACATGTTTAAAGGTGACTCAGTAAACAGTTGCACACTTTACTAAGTCAAATCTCTCTTTTCCACTTCTTCAACGGAAGTAAAAAGGCCATGGGTAATTACTCCAAGAGAGAGAGCTACACAACTCATACCAACTACTATACATATAATTTCTTTACTTAATCTGCATTTATGTATAAAAGTTATATATATATTTCTGCACATCGGAAATGGAGCGGATTTCTTCAAGTTTCAAGCAGAAAGTTTAAAATATATATACTCCATTTCAGTCTACAATCTATACATGCATCGGGGAATCAGAATTCATGTAGTAATGTACCCTATACTTATGATTCTCAAATGACCAAATGACGATGCATAAATGCATATGGTGTGGATTGGGAAGGCGAGAAAAAAAAAGAAATACTCGGTCAGGTTAGAACAAGGAAGGTGTTTGTTGTTGACGTTTGTTTGTGTGTGTGGAAGCCATAATAAACTTTGTTGCGGATAGTGTTGTATGAAATCCGCTTTTGTTGCACTTTTTTGTTTTCCGTTCCATGACAGATTTGTTTCAATTCCAGATTAACGACACATTAGCTTTATGAGTCCAAAGCTGACAGATTAGAAAATCTCCCTTCAATTTCACTACCATATCCGATCCGTATACATGTATTCACAAATACGTGCATGTAAGAAGCTCGTCATTTTGTAATGTAATGAAGTCTCCCCACATACGTTTAATCCTCCCGTGTGCTGGAAGCACACACAAGCCTTCGCTTCCCATCCCACTATATATTCACAAAAAAAGCTAGCAACCTCCCTTCATTTGACATAAATATTACGCCTTCCTGCAAGTAACTCGCAGTGTGTCATATTGTCATATCATTTTTTTTACCGTGAAGTAGTTTCCGAGCGGGTGTTGGGTATTAGTGCAAAACTAAATTCCTAAAGAGCCTCAAGATATATGTATCTGTATATATATACATATAGGGTAAATCCTTTAGAGTTTTCTACCCACAGTGGATATGTCTTTGCGTGCTTATATATTTAGTTAACAGCTCAATTTTCAGAATTCTGCATAATTCCAGATTTTATCTTTTCATATTCGTGAGTAATTGAGTTGTTTCTCTTTCATGTTTTATTTTAGTAAGTCCCACTCACAGAAACTGACTACAATGACGACAAAAACTAATTCGTTCGTATCCCCAATTATACTCACATTCGAAAATGTCAATGGTCTATGAATGCATTAATTAATATTACCTATTTATGTGATATTTGATTAATATTTTGTTGAAAACTGACGATGAGAAAATCAATGATGGGGGAGGGGGGAGGATTACAGTTTTATATATAGGAGGAAAGTACCTGTGGGGTACTCATAGTTATAAGGATTTGAGATTTGAGTATAGGTGGAGTAGATAAACTGTGAGCAAGAGAAAGAGAGCGAGGGGATAATGTAATAATAGTCGTCTCGTATGCAGAGTTAAGCTGGTTTTGTGTTTTTGGGAGAGCACAGGCACTATTATTATTAGGAATGGATCGGAAGATTTTCCAAGCCGGATAAAAGGAAAGGAAAGAACTAACTTTCCCCACTGTTTACTTAACATGGGAAAGCAGAAAGCTGATTCCTGAATAAACGCGACTGGATCAATTGCTTCCGTGCCTGATTTGGATAAAATCTCTCCAACTTTTCAATCTCGCCACACCCCACTTCAATATATATACGATAAATTCGATATCCATGTACGCATAGATGGCTTTCCAAATTTAAAATTCCATAACCGAATCTCGAACGCCGAAAGCCTCCTTCACGCATTTCCTTATTTTACTTACTATACCGAGAGTGCAAGTTTACATGTAAATTCCCACGATATAGAGAATCTGGAAGGATTTGTAACCATCCAAAAGTCTTTTCTCAAACAGTTTACATAATTTTTATTCTTCTTTTTGAACCTTCTTTTTGTTTTTTCATCATTTCTTATTCCTTTATTCCACTTTTATTCATGCACAATGGTTACTGTAAAATAAATAAATATAAATTGGGATACGGTAAAACTAGAAAACTAAATAACAATTTTTTCCTGACTCTTAATAAATATTTTGAATACAATAAACTTCTTTTAACACGTTTTCGTAAAAATTAATGTGCGGTTTGCGGCGTAACTTTTTGTTGTTTTTACATCGCAACGTTCATAGATAAAATACTAAGATAACAACAAATAATAAACGAAAGGCCTCTATTGATTACAAATAGAATTCACAACAGTTCAATAAAATTACAGATTCAGGTACATCATATGAATTATATATTTCATATCGCCTCAAATTGCAACCTGTAGGTATAGTAATTGAGTTTTCCGTTTTCACAGCTGAACGCTGATGGGTGAGAGAATATATAGATTCATTTTGAGTCAAAATGTTCTTTTTTTAGTTTTTTAAATGATTCATAACAATTTGAAGCTTGTGTTCGTGCTGGAATGTTATGTAATTTCCCTGATGTTTAACTTTAGTAATCATTCTTGTTGCATTTGCTACGTTATTGTTAAGAAAATATAAAGTTTTTTTTTGGTTTTCATTGCAATCACACTCTCACAACTTTGATTCATAATTCTTCGTATCCAGCAAGTCACTAACTACTAAAGTCAAAACTAAAGATTCTAAAATCGACAGACAGTATAAATAATAATATATAGGAGAAAAACGAACAGTTATTATTGTATTGATCTCTCGCGCAGCGGTCTAGAACCATTTAAGTATTCAAGTAAGTTAATAAATAAATAGATAAATAGTACATTCATGCTTTTACATGGTGGTATGTAGCTTATATTTTCATTGTTTAATCGTTTATGTTTAATAAATATGATGTAATGTTGGTGAAGCTGTTTTGTCGTGATGATTCAACGTTTATTAAGGAGATCTAGTCAATAGTCAATCCCTTCTTCTTGATGAAGTCATTTCTACCTTCCAGGAGGACTCGGGAGCTTTTTGTAAATTACGAATTGTTTTCCTTCCCCAAAAAAGCCAAAGGAATCCAAAGGCTACACAAACGAAGCTCTGCACATAATAGCCGTCAACTTCAATGGAACAAACACCCTCGCCCGCTGTACATGCCTACAACAATAATGGAAACAAAAGATTTCTTGAGTTGTGAGTAAACAAATTAATAATTGACTTGTGTGTCAGTGTGTGTGTGTTTTACGATCATAATATTATTTTTTGTGTTGCTGTCATACAACAGAAGTTTTAAGACAATGATTGTATTATTAAAAACATTTTAAGCCAGATAATGGGTTTTGAAAAATTGACAACAATACTTACTGCAGTGAGTTCAGGGGTAGAACAATCATTGGTAACGGTACCGTTTCCGCCTGTACAAGCTTTACTGGTAAGAGGATCGACAAGCCAGAGAACTAAAGTTGAAGGCCAATTCCCACCCAAATTGCAAATTGTATTTAATAGGGTCATGTACGTACCACCGATGCTAGGATCACTCACTTTGGCAAAAAATGCCATCACAGCTACAAACATACTGTAGACGGAGACCTACGTTTTTTATCAATTAAAGAAATTTAGGCACTCATGAAGTAAGTAAGTAAACACTGTACAATTATATTCGTTGTGAATTTTTTTACATACCTGATGAATCGCATAGATAACAAGAATTCCACAATAGTACGAGAAGGGAAAAGTTCCATCAGGTAACTGGAATGACGGAGTTATGTATACAACTGCAGCAAAGACTAGACCAAAAGCTAGCCTGATAAAAAAACATCAAATTCAATGATTTTTGCATTGTCACTTACATATATTCACTAAAACATTTACATTTACTTGCACTGCTGTTAGGTATATCTTTAAGTTAAGAATAATTTTTTGTACCTGAATGGATAGGCACGGATAAAAACATTCATTGGATTTGCACCAGCTGTATATTTTGATATAATTAGAGGTAACAGTATTTGAAGAGGTGTCATTGGAATAGCTAGTAAAGCCAATCTATCTTTGGGTACTAAAATGGTTCATATATAAAATAAAACAAAGAGTTGAATTAAAATTATTTCTCCATTTCTTGAATGCAAACTGTAGACGAGCAATATATATAAAAAAAAGGAATTGGCCAAAATGGAAATACCTCCGGATTCAACAAATTTCAATCCTGTTACAGAGTCCGCAGCAGCAAA
Organism: Gisinianus flammeolus; assembly: GCA_034699125.1. Classification (NCBI taxonomy): domain Eukaryota; kingdom Metazoa; phylum Arthropoda; class Collembola; order Symphypleona; family Katiannidae; genus Gisinianus; species Gisinianus flammeolus. Next base: position 45,178 of record JAIUND010000746.1, read on the forward strand.
CCCAATCTAAAGATGTAACAATGAAAGAAATATGTAACTTTATAAGTACAATTTAAAAACTTTGAAATTCAAAAAATTAAATGTCTTTGAACGTAACAAGATATGATTCATTGGTTTACGTGGATTCACACACTAATATGAAAATAAAAAAGTGTTATTAATTTCCGAAATACGCATGTCTTTGAACGTACTTTACAAGTGAGCAAAAAAATTATGGTAGTTCTGATGTTTGGTAATTTCAATATTTTCCACAACCCTTTGTAACTTGTAATAACATCAATTTTTTCTTTACTAGCACCGGTCTCTGGATTTTCTTTTTTAAGAATCCAAACAAGCGTTGTAGTTATCATAAAAACCCAAGCCCAGAAGTAGAGAAAACCTATAATACAAACACGGAAAATGAGTACCTTTTGAACAATGTCGTCTCATAAACTCAAATCACACAATTATTGTTCCATATTTTGAATATTATGCTCACCGGGTAATGTTACAAGACCTTTGGGAGATTCTTCACTTCGGAGATATTTATTACAGAAATCTGCGGACTCCAATGCTAGAAAGACAACATAGCCAAGGAAATACCCAGCTGTTTGTCCAATACTGTTACAGGTCGATGCATATCCCACATTTTCCCTATTTCAATTTCATATCAAATTATTATTATCAATCAGAAATATTATACATTTCTGCTGCAATATCTCATGTGCCTTATTATTTTAAAACTTTTGCTTTTAAATAGCTTCAAATCATTTACTTTCGAAGCATTGTGAGCGCCCATCCATCCACAGCAATGTCCTGAGTTGCTGCAAGGAAATTGAGCATTGTAAAGACACCGGTGATGAGTCCAATATTGACTGTGTCCAACAACTCATTCACTCTTGTTGACAGAACAATCATGAAAATCCCTATAAGATACTGCATTGGTATTAACCAAGTTTTTCTTCGGCCCATCTAAATATGTTCAAAGAAAAAATCAAATTGTCATTGTTTCCCTTAGCTTTCCAAGATTAATGATCAATCATTGATCAAAACATGTCAAATGAATATATAAATATAAATATAAATATGCATACCCTGGTAGAGTACAAAACATCGACAATTGGTGCCCATAAAAGTTTCAAACTGAATGGCCAGTATGCAAAACTAAATTTAGCTTGTTCTTTGTACGATACATGACGATTTTGAAGTATCATCGGTACACTTGCAATTAAACCTATAGAATTTATAGAAAAGACAGATTTACTACTCATTCAATTGTATAAAGCATAATATGACTATTAATATGTATTTGCATATTATAATTGTTTTCCTGTATTACCTAAAGGGATTCCTTGTAAAACATATAGAAAGATGAGAAGGACAATATTTCCTAAGTCTTTACGAAAATTTGCTTGCACCATTTTAATTTTCTGTGGTTTTTCCATATCAATTAAAGTATCAATCTTTCCTTTGGTTTCACGTTTACACGGTCAATTTACTATTAACAATTAGACTTTACTTTTTGAAGCAGACTAAATAATAATGAATGTATAGCAAATTGCACTCGGACAGAAATGATAACTTATAGATTATATACTGTAGACTGTAGACTAGATTTTAACACTTTCCCAAATACTTTCCTTGTATAAAAATACACATTTCCCTTGAGTACATGCTCAACGTGATTGAAAATTCTCTAACTGCTAATAATTTTATATCATTTTCCTAAATTACTTTTTACTATTTAAATTTACTACAATCTACAATAATTTAACAGCCTGCTGTCAACTCAAATTTTATCTCTGTTCTTCGTAAATGAACGTGGAAATTTAGATGATTTCAAAACTGAGCGGCCACCCGAAGGATCTCTATGCTTTGAATTATGTAAATAGACCTTAGAAACTTAGAATTGAGATTTTTCTAGATTATAGATATATGCATGTATATTATACTGTAAAATCCTCCCTGCCGCTATATTATACCTATATTGTACAATAACAATAATTATTATTATTTGTATTCTTCTCAAGGAAGAAGACGAAGATTTGCTCCAAAATTGTATTCTAATTATCAATAATGATAACTTATCATGTTTTTGTTTCTTTTTACAAGACTGAACAATTTCCGTTTGACATTAATCAGTACATTATTTGTATTCAATATATAACATCAAACACACGTGGAATCATGAGAACAAGTACATATAACTCAACTGTCAAATTGACTAAAAAAGCAAGGAATAAAAACTTCATGGATATTATCAAACGACGTGTAAGTACATACACACCACTTACCTACAACGACATTAAGTTTAATTTCCTTCAAGGTTGACATTTCCTAATTAGTTAAATACATACGTGCTTCAATGAAGTGTATCATGATGATTATATAATTGATTACATTAAATTATGTATGAATCATAAGGATTATGCGTATTTGATACTTTTGTGGCCGCGGGTATATATTCCACATCACAATATTTTCATTTCCCATTTCTCATTTTGCCCACATTTTCCTATATATTTGCTAAAATATGAGAAAGTGGTTTTGCATGTGCTTTCGTATTTGCCATATATGTATGTATGCCTGTCCTTGAGTTGAGTTGAGGGGAGAAGATAAGATAAGATGTGGATATTTATATATATTATCATAATATATTATTATGTATTATGAAGGTGTCACAGCAGTTTTTAGGAATAGGAAATCATGACAGACAATAATGAAAAAATATATGCATGACACATTAGTAGTGACTTAAGTGAGAGCACTGGCCATATTCGCATTATAGGTGAACCCACAAGTATTAAATATTTGCACATTTACGATTACAAGTACTAAATCAATAGAAATGATGTGATGTGATGAGTAAACCTTTTCCCCTTTCGGATTTGCTTATATTGTATATATAGTTCTCACTCGCCTGTGTGTATTGTATATACATGAAAACAACAGTAGGTATAATAAGTATGTGTATACGAGACAAATGCAGCCGACTCTGATAAGAAGTATACAACACGAAAAAGGAGCACATAGATAATCAATGAATGATGAATAAGGGCCAGAATCACAATGAGACAAATTATATCGTTTATAAGTTTGAGCAGTGCCGAGAGAGTGATTGTTATAAGTTAAATGTTCGATTCTAGACAGGAAAAAAAATTATTTAATTATTAAATAAATTCATTTTCTACAATAAAGAGGTATGAGAATAGCTCATTTAAGTGTATAGTCAAAATTTTACGACCACCATGCACTACGACTTGCCTTGCATGTACACGTAAAGATATTTACACACAATAACTTTTTAGTATTGATACATATATGCACCCTTTGGTTCACGTTTACGTGTTAATAAAACTATTTTATTGTCATCTGTGTGAACACGAATTCCTTTAAATTTGTATTCAAATAAAGCATTTAAACGTTTTCAATCTCTCTCCACAAGGTTTTCCTTGTATACAAGTTCAAAATATATACATGTGTCCAAAATAACTGAGTTTTGAAATTACTTACTATACAGAGATCTATATTCCTCGTTGGATGTTCGATCAGTGATTACTGAATTCAATGTTTATTCGGAAACGGAGAAATTGTGCCTGGAAGTACATCAAATTTGAGTGTGTGAAAACGTTTCATTTTGAATTTGAACCTGTAGAAATTCATTAAAATTTTCAAAACTGAAAAGTACAAACAAAATTCGTATATTAATAGGGTTTTGCTTTTGTTTTAAAGTCTCCAGATTTAAAGTTCCACACGTGATAAAAAAAAAGCAATTTCCGGAGAGTCGTGTGTAAAAGTGAGAGTGTTTGTATACCTATATATATGTGTGAGTACGTGTATATGGAATTCATACATGCAAAAAAATGTGTTTACACAATTACATTATCTTATACACAAGCAAACAAGGGATGGAGGACATTGAAGAATGAGTGACACTCATAATACTATAGACTTGACGGAAAATTCCAACCAAAAAATCGCGATTTACAATGTCCTACTGTTTGTATTTGCTCGCAGCAACGGATTTACTACTAACGACACTCCGTGCTGTAAATTTTGCACAGGGAAATAAAAACCCTGGACTGAGCCAATGCTGGAAAGATTCCAATTATGACCCAATCCCTATTACTATGTTCTGTACGTAACCAGAGATTATATATATATATATATATATATATGTACATATGCATTCATTTTCTATACCTAATTAATTTAGGCAGTGAAAATAATTTTGAATTGTTCATTATATATAGGTCTTGTTTATAATGCTTTGAATTCAAAAATTACTTTTATATTGTTCATCCTCCGATCTCTCTTTGCCATCATTATAATTATCCAGGTAATCTTTTGTTCTTAAATATATTATGATGCAATTACGCATTCAAATTAAAAGCTTAGACTAAAATAAGTCTATGTAAGTACTTGTGTATTTTGTAATTGAAAAATTGGTTTTGATTCAATGTGTAATTACATATAGCGATGGCGATATCCAAAGTGTGTGATGCTCACTTGGTTTACTAGTCAAGTTACTGAATTGAGTATGCAAGTGTACACAGCCATTCAAGTCGGATTCTGGGACATGGATCCCTACGCTCTTTTACAGTCAGTGCCTTCACATTTATATATATATATAAACTATACTTAAAATTATTTGTTGTTGAGTTAAGTAACTAAATTTCGCTGTCTCTCTCGTTTTATAGGTTCATTTTCAAATCTTTCATTATGTGGACATTTTCCAATCCAAGAGATGCAATTAGTTTCTCCAGACGAAAATCAAAAAGAGTGCGAAACTTATCAGTTTAAAGTACTTTAAAGACGCGTGTTTATATATTTCCTTACAAAAGTGATAGATACGAGATATAGATGAAAATGTGTAATGACAACTCTGAACTCAATGTATCACGAATTACAAGACTGCCAAATGGAAAAACTATATTTTACAGTGTTTTAAAATAAGTATGTAACGATGAACTAGATTCATTTCATAAAGTTAAAAATTACCTGTACCTGTGCCATATCGTCCGTAATCCGTAATATCAAAATATGATTTACAATATACATATGCAATTACAGTTGTGGAGAGTATATAGAAAACTCTCCCTGCACATAAATAACACGAAAAAATACATCTGAAAACTTTTCAAATGACATATACTGATATATAGGTATTATGATTATAATTTATGCAAGCTGTGACATAAAACTTTTAAATAGTGATGTGATGCGTAGTGGATTAACAAATAACAATAATTATTATTAGTACATATTACTTACAATCTGTGGAAACTATTGAAATACTGCTGCTCACTGGAAATGACAAACAAAGTGAATTTTATATAAAAGTCATGAATGAAAATGAATCCCACACTCTGCGAACGTTATTGCATTATTGAAAAATGCAAAGAAACCAAAAAGAGACAGTAGAATAAAGAGGAAAAGGATATTAGAAAATATTTCGTTTTTTTTTGTCATCATCACTCTCGCTCTCGTCAGTCATCATAAAGGAAGCGTAACCGCACAGCATTGAGAAGCAGTAAGCAGTACACACCACAAAAGATTTTGTACACACATGTAATTTTATTCTATATACGTGTAGTGATTCTAATCATTGTCAAATTAGTAATTAGTCGTTATAACTCCAACTACTATACACTATACTACAAAAGATATTATATTATTTCATCATGCAGAAGAGATTTTCCAATTGTTGTTGACAGTGTTGACGCACACACGATAATGAGAATGATATGAAAATAAAGAGAAGAATAAAGAATAAGTTGTGTGATGTCGACGTTCCCAAATACTATAAAGGAAAACTCTTGATATTATATATATTGTCTCACTGCTAGTCAGCAGTCATCTCATCATCCAACAAGGCAAACCAACGTAATGATAATGTATAAAATAATATCTGTATAATATTGCACCATGCTTTGTTCAGTCTGCATCATGATGACTACTTAAGTGTTGTGTATGGGCAAGGCATTTACAGGTTGAAGTAAGGAACACGTCGACTATGCTGCCTCCCTATGCTGCCTCCCAAAAAACCTATGCTGCCTCCGTATGCTGCCTCCCAAAAATCTTATGCTGCCTCCCAAAAAACCTAACCCAACCATAACACCTATGCTGCCTCCCAAAAAACGGGCAGCATAGGGAGGCAGCATAGGAGGCAGCATAGGGAGGCAGCATAGGAGGCAGCATAATCGACGTGTTCCTTACTTCAACCCAATAATCAATCTCCATGTAATTCGTACTAAACTACACACCCGTGAAAGAAATCAAAAGGAAAATGCCAGTTACATCCATAACTTTCATGTTTTAGTATCGTGTTAATGACGACTACCTTGAAGTTTCATGTATAAAGTCTAATAGAAACATCATGTACAATGTGTTTGGGGGAAAATATGAATAATCTGCTTAATTTAGCTGTCATATTTAATGAAAAAGAAAAGTCGATATGCTAAATATATTAGATATCTATGAAAACACAGAAAAACGTTGTCAGAATTGATTTTGACATGTATACTTTCTATTTTATAATTCAATAAGTGAGCATTTTTAAACTTTATTGTGGAAAAAATTTCTTACTGCATAATACTGATAATATTCATTGTTTTTTAGTGAAAACTTGTTACCATAATTAATTAAGGGGTTAATACTTTGATACTCAGGACTTGCTAGCACACAAGTTCCCAATTGTAGACGATAGAAAAATGTCATCAATTTCGACATCTAAATGTAAGAGAATAAGTTTACGCATTCGGATTTAGGTAAAAACACTTTGTGATGACTGATGGACGAAAGTTCAAAGGATAATATACGGGATTTCACTGATGAAGTTTTCCTTCTCGAGACAATCCAAGATCCACTGGACTTTCACAACAAATGCAACAGCATGTTGCTTATTCATACTCCTCTCCTCGTCAGTAACTAAAATATGTGTCACATCTCGTTCCGTCTCATCTGCAGCAACTTGACCACCATAAAATTCAATCTTCCTTTTCAATTGATCTCCAGAGCTAATTTCATCACGGAATGCGATTTTGCAATCAGAAAGAAAATTATTCTTGAGCACCTTTGGTGAATCCTTTTCATCAGATGTTTCATTCTCGCCCCAAATCCGCTTGGCCGGAGATTTTGTAGGACTCTTTTCAGTATTTGCTTTCGGTTCATTACAGATTTCCTCGTCAAAATCAGTTTCACTGCCACTGTCAGGACAAGATTTTACCATTTCAATCTTCTCCTTGGAATGTCCAACATCTTGATTGATTTTATCTTCCTCGAAATCTGTTTCGCTGTCACTACCAGAATTCGAATTGAGAATTTTAATATTTTCCCGAGGATTCCCATTTGTCGCACTTGCCTTTTCCTCCTCAAAATCAGTTTCACTGCCGCTTTCAACTTGAAGATTAGACTTTTTAATATTGTCCTCAGGTCGAGATCTTTCATCATCTGTATCTGTATCGTACGCGCCACTCGAACTAGACTCGTCGTCCGTTGCAGGTAATAAATTTAGTTCCTCACTTCCTTGATTTTCACTTTCGTTACTGAATACAGAACTACTCGAATTACTTCTGGCATTGATGCTTTGACCATTCGACGTTGCAGCCTTCAAAGACACTGACCAGGAATCTTCCGGTAAGATATTCTCGATCTTCATATCTCCTCCAGCGATGGATTTTTGTACCCACGAGTATTTGAGGACATAAAAAGTATCTTGCTTTATCAGCTGATTTGCCTTAACAGACAATTTTTCAGCAATAATCAAAGCATTCTTGACTGGATTTTGCACAACTTTCCCACCATTTTCTGAAATTTCTTTCTCAACATCTATTTTCCAATCCGGAGCACCAACAACATGAAAAACTCGGGAAGCCAGTGGAATGTTTTTAGTTGGTACACTTTTTTTCTGTTGAACTGAATTCGACAGTGGAAGCTTTTGACCCTTAAAATATTGACTTTTGTAATGTAGAGGGATTACAAAATGCTTTGGATTAAAACTCGCAGCCAGCGATTTTATTTTCTCTTTGGAATATTCGACAGCTTCTGGTTTTTTTGTAAATGTGGGAGCATTTTTATTTGTAAATCGAAAGGATGATGATGACGATGATGTTGTTGCTGATGGAGAAGCAAACCTTTTCTGATTCTGACCTGAGTTGCTTTTCCGAGATGTGGACTGACCATCATTACGCTGTGCGAGTTTCCCACCGCAAGCCACTCTCATTTCGTGAAATTCCCGTAGAGTCAAAATATCTTCCCAAGATTTATCCCGTCTGATGCACTCAATGAAGGGATTCACAAGTGTGTATTTCAACTCGACCGCATCACTGCTGGTGATTTCATTAGCTTTCACTTGAAGCACCACAGATTTTTTGGGGTCAATGTAAAAATCAGGCTTTCGTGGACCTTTCAAGTGAACATGAAAACTTGGGTCTGGTTTTCGGACTAAATTCGGTTCCAGTTCTTTGACAAATTGTGCCAACTCGACGAGAGTCAACCGACCTTGCGCAACTGTTGTTACGGCATAAAATTCCTGTAACATTTTGATATGCAAATTTATTACACAAATGTCCTTCTATTGGGTTCTGAATTACTTGTTAATAATTTGAGACAAGACCAAGGATCAAATGTCTTGATTTACCTCTTTTCCTTGTGTTTTCGGATCCAAAAGACCAACCAAAAAATGATTAATGGTTCCACTTCGTGAGTTCGATCTAGAATAATATGCACCCAGAATCAACAAATCCAAATCACTCACGCTGCTCTCTGAATAGTACTAAAATGAGAAAAACAACAAATAATTAGGCGCTGTCCATTAACGGAATCCACGTCAGAGGGGAGGGGGTCTCTGGATTTGCGACTGAAACTGAAGGGAGGGGGAGCTTTCTGTTTGTGACTGAGTGTGACTGAGGGGAGGGGGCTAAAAAGTCGATTTTTTTGTGGATTCCAGTAATGGACGGCGCCTTATCATGATTTCATTCATAAACTACTGTTCTAATGATACTTTAAACCATAATTTTAAAAATCATTGAAAGCGAACCCCGGGTTTGATTTTCAACCAAGCTGAATCTCGACTGCCGACTTTGTAAGTTGAATC